>JANHAO010026397.1:0-11101 GCA_026873985.1 Saraca asoca | reverse complement strand
AACTGTATAAATCGATGTGACTTCGATTTAAATTTTCAAAGAAGTTTTTATACACATCGAAGTAACTTCGATTTATGTTTGAAATGAAAGTAAAATTCTTATGTAAATCGATGTGACTTCGATTTACAATGTAAAAACTATTTTACAAAAACGTGATTCTCTTTCAAAATATTTTTCTCTTCTTCTTGATTTAAAAAGGTGTGGATCACTTGCTATATGGGCTTATTTACAACATAATCCTAAAAATAACAAAAATAAATAATCTTCTTGCATTTGCATCTAAGTCTTTTTCAACTTCATGTAACCTGAAATCAAATAAAACTTAGTAGCAACTTATAGCAAATGATGAAACAAATATATTTTTATATCATTAAATATAAATGTCTAAAATTTGTTTTTCTAAAAATTTGTTTTTCAACATTAAAATTAATGTGTAGCTTAGAGTGTCTTAATCAAATAATATTTCAAAAACTTACAATTTTCACTCTAAGACTAACATTGTGCATAGAGCACTTCTTGGATGCGAGGTCTTGACGTTATCCGTATAAGATTTTTGTGCATAGATCACTTCTTGCTTGTGGCTTGCACAAAATTTGATGCATGGCTAGCACTTCTTGGACGTGAGGTCATGAAATTGTCCGCACAAGATTTTTATGCATAGAGCACTTCTTGGATGTGAGGTTTTGAAGTTATCCGTGCAAGATTTTTGTGTATAAAGCACTTCTTGGACGTGGTTCGTGCAAGTTTGGTGCATGGCTAACACTTCTTGGATGCAAGATTTTGAAACTGTGAGCCTCGATTTGTTGTTTTACGATCTCCGATCCTATGGGTTGCCTGGCGCGCGTTCATTCACCTCGCATATGGCTCTTGGACTCCTATTATTAGCTTGCAATGATTACTTCTACCTTCAGTATGTGTGTGTGATGTGTTGTTGTCAGTTGACTGCTGGCTTTCACTGGGGCCATCAGATCATAGGTGTCCAATGGGTTCCTAGATCTAATAGCGGTGTTGCTTGCCTTATAAGCTTAGGAGACCTCCTCTTTCCCTCTCATTCTGTCATTTGAAACTTCAAGCTTTCTAGACTCCCTTCGTTTGTCTTTTCTGGCAAGCACTGTAACTGATTCCTGCCATTAGTTGTCGTCAGCATTGTTTTAATTTCCCAATTGCTACCCAGGCCTCATCCGCTGAAGATTCTTTTCGATAGTTGTCTCAGACTTTCTATCTCAATTTGTCATAATAAGTCTCCCTTGACTTGGTAATTTCTATATTTCTTTATTTCGTGGTATACATGAAGTTTGTTTATTATTGGATAAGGAATGAAAGTGTTAGTCAGTGTTACCTTTGGGTATTTTTTGTTTACTTCAATTTGCTTGATTAGTCCATCAGCAAGCCCCAAGGTCTTAGGTCACTGTTTCAGATTCCTTGGGATTTTGGAGTTCTCTAGCTGAGTCTTTTAGTCTACTAGAATTGAAGATGGGGTGGCTAAGGATGCATATGGCCTATGATAGAGGAAGTTTCTTAGCCTTAGTTATTAGTAGGGCTTGCTTAAAGTGACCTAATCAATCTTTCTTTTCTTCGTCTAGATGGGCATAGGTGATGGGCATCGCCATCACCAGGTTAAGGATGAAGGTAAACCTGGTCCTTCATCTCAGGATGTGGAGTGGGTCCGGCATTCCAGTGGGATGATCTCAAGAGATAGCAGAGTTGTAAGGGACTTTAATGTTCGTTCAAACCCCATAGAGGGCCAAGAGCTCGATGTAAGTTAATGACCCGCTAATCGTCAAGTGTTTAGTTTGCATGTCTCTACCATGCGTTATTGTGAGCTCCTATTTATGATTTGATCATATCAGTTCCTTAAGGGGTGCCGCATCATGGTTCCATCTCTGGACGATTACGCTCCCTATCTGCCTTGAGGGTTTATTGATATCAACATTCCTCACCTTGTTACGGGACTTAGGTCCCCAATGCAGCCCTTTATTGTTAACTTCTTAAACGAGGTGAAGCTCAGCCTGTTTCAACTCACCTTAAATTCTTATACCTAGCTCATCTTATTGGCATTAATTCACTTGGGCAATGGTCTTCCACCACCCTCAGCCAAGGTTCTGTGCTACTTGTACAACCTTAGGTGCGTGAACTCGTCGGAAGGGCTTTACTACCTTTCAGCTCGGCCGACGGAGTATAAGAGAATTTTGCTACAGGGGGCGCCAAATGGAGGTCCAATGTAGGGCACCATCTTTGCGTGATCTCAGAAATTTTAGTTTTATCCATGCCCCAGGTAGGTAGATTAATGATGTGTAGGTTCAATGGTTCATCTAAGTTTGTTTTCTATTCTAACCTTTTACCTTATTTCACAGATGGGACTGGCAAGCAAGCAACACTTTGAGCTAAAGAATGGGGAATCCTGGATAAGTTTGCTACCTTGAAAGACCTTGAGAACAACTTCCATTTTAATGCAAGCTTTCTTTATTTTCACAGGATCACTTCGACCCAGGATATTGAGGTAACTAGGGAAGTAGGGATTCATCAAGTGATGGAGGTTGGCCTTACTAATTTTGAGGATTACAAAAACATGATGGAGCTCATCCTTAAGATGCCCCCATCTGATGAGGAGGAGGAAATGCCACTGGCTTCTGATGTTGACATAATTACCATCGCTATAGCCCGATCCCTAACTTCAATAATGGCCCCCCCACTAGGGCTATCTCCAACTTCATAGCCTGAGGCAGTAGTTGAGGCCGATGTCGCTAGCCTCTCTAGTCCTTCTCCCAAGAAGTGAAAGACAAATAAGGAGAAGAGGAAGAAGACTGTTGCCTATGAGTAGGTGACACCCAAAGTTGAAGTCATGGAGTAATTTACTGAGCCCAGCTCCAAGACCATGGAATACAATCAAGTCTTTGTGGACAACATTGACATGATCCTTAGCGCTTACAGAAAGATTCAAGTATTGGAGGTCGAGGAGTTCTCCATTAGGAGGTTGTTAGGTTATGTGGCCCACCACAACTTAGTAGTAAGTTTTTTTATCTGACTTGGTCATCTGGCTCTTTAGAATTTGTTAACATTGATGAAGATTAACGAGGCACTTTGAGCCTAAGATCAGGGGGAGGCGATAAATGAGTTAGCTATTCACACCGCTGAGGCCCTCGAGCTGAAGGAGAAGGTTAAGGAGTTAGAGGCTACCCTATCTTGTGAAAAAGTGGATCGTGAAGCTACTGTGGTGAACCTCAGTCTCACAATAAATGATCTAGCCAAGGCAAAGATTGAATTGGACGAAGCCCTAGAACGTGTTCACTGGGCAAGATAGAGGGTTGAAGCTGAGGGCCAACGCATCGGTTCAGGAGAGCAGCCAGCTATGGACACCAAGCAGTAGGCCAAGGCAGCGGAGCAGTGAGCCAAAGTTATTGCAAAGGAGCTAGAGGTAGCCAAGAAGGAAGTCACTCTTGTAAAGGAAGAGGCTACTAGAATTAGGGTGGAGACAACCTCACTTATGGTAGATGCGATTAAAGAGGCTAAATCCAAGGCTTGTGCCGCTTTCTTCTTCACTTTGAGGGACTAGTATCCAGAACTAGATTTTTCTTTTTTTTGGTCCCCAGGCTCTTGAGCCTGTTGAATGCTTCAAGAGAAAGGCCGTTAGGGCCAATTCTTCTAACAAGAGTGTTACTTTTGATGTTGAAGTTCTTCCTGCTGGTGGTGCTATTTGAAAGGGAGATGACTTACAAGTTGTTGAGACAGTCGTTGTCCCTTTAGCGGATATCCTTAACGCTCATCCCCATGATCTCTATCTTCAAGAAGACCTGGCTCCTGAGGCACCTACTCCATAGGCTTTGGGTTTTACAACTTTGTGTTCTTTTTCCCCCTCCCCTTTTTAGAGCTTGTAAAGAACCTTTAAGTATTTGTATGGATTGACTTTATTAATGTATTCTTGTTTGCTTTCTTTTTGGCTTGCATGTTTGCACATTCGAGATTAGATAAACGTATATAGGCATATCATTTCTTGCACGGAATTCTGTGAAGAATTTTCTTTTATAAAGATTCAAAGAATTACACAAATGTGTGTATTTGATTAGCTTTTACAAATATCGGGGCTTTCATTGGTAGTATCGACGGAGGTACTTAGAGTTCCAAACGTAGGGGAACTTCGTCCCTTACATGTCTGCTAGATGATAAGTTTCACTACCAACAATTCTTTTGATAAGGTACAGACCTTCCTAGTTTGGTCTTAAGGCCCCTTCACTGGGCTTGCGTGCTCCCAGGAGAATGAGGCGCAGAACGAGGTCGCCAGGCTTAAAGTCTCAGGCTTGCACTTTATGATTATACTATCTCACCATTTGCTATTAGTAAGTTATGATTTTGAGGTGAGCCCTTCCCCTTGCTTCTTCCATAAGGTCCAAGTTTGCGGTAAGCAATCGGTCATTATCCTCTGGGTTGAAGGTAATTCTTCATTGGGTTGCAACTTCAAGCTCTACGGGGATCATCGCTTCGCATCCGTATACCATCAAGAATAGAGTTTCTCTTATAAAGCTGTAGGGTGTGGTCCTATATGCCCAAAGCACTCTTTGTAGTTCATCCACCCACACTCCCTTTTTAGCCTCTAACCTAGTCTTCAAGATCCACTTGATGATCTTGTTGATGGCCTTGACTTACCTGTTGGCTTATGAATGGTCCACAGTTGAGAAGCTTTTAGTGATTTTGAGGTAATTGCAGAACTTGGCAAATTGTTCGCTGGTAAACTAGGACCTGTTGTTAGTCATAATCTGTTAAAGGACTCTGAACCTGCAAATAATATTGTTCCATACGAACTTTTTAACTTTAGCGGAGGAAATCCCCATGAGCTCCTTCACTTCTGCCTACTTGGTGAAATAGTCTATAGCCACTATCACATGTTTACAATTCCCTCAAGCTATAGGAAGTGGTCCGATCAAGTCCATTCCCCAAATGGCAAAGGGCCACAAGCTAGCCATATGTCGTAGGTAGGCCAGCAGAGCTCACAATATCTTTGCGAGCCTCTGGCACTTGTCACATTTCTTGATGAGGCTAATGTTGTCTTCTTTCATCATAGGCCAATAGAAACCCTACCAGAGAGCCTTTTGGGCTAAAGATAGCCCCCAAACGTGATTCCTACAATGGCTCATGTGGATCTCCTCGAGGAAAGTGCTACATTCTTCTCCGTCTACACATCTCAAAAGTGAGGTTGTGAACCTTCTTGTATATAAGACACTATCGTTGATACAATATCTGGTTGCCTTGATTCGTAGTTGCTATGCCTTAAGCTTGTTCTTCAAAAGTTTATTGTTTTCTAAATAATCTACGATCGAGTGCATCTAGGAATCTTGTGCTTTGGCGATCGCCATTATGACATCTTCTTGCTCGATACTTGGGGACGACAAAAACTCCATCAGGAGTGCCCTTGAAAAGTCACCCTCTTTAGTTATAGCCAGGCAAGCCAAGGCATCAGCGTGCATATTTTGGGCTCATGATATTCAAATGACCTCATATTGTTAGAAAGAACATAGCAACTCTCAGGCTTTCAGGAAGTAGCTGGTCATCTTCAACCCCTGACCTAGTATTCGCCATTCACATGGCAGACAATGAGTTGTGAGTCACTGAAGATCTTTATCTTCTTAGCTCGTACCTTCTTGGCCAACGTTACCCCAACCAATAGCGCTTTGTATTCATCCTCATTATTAGTGGCTTGAAAATTAAACCTTAAGGTGTAAAGGATCTTATGTCCTTCCAGATTGATGAGGAGTACCCCAACTCTAGCTATTTGGTCATTGGATGACTCATCAATATACAGTTCCCACTATGGGGCTTCTAAAGTTCCTACTACCTCTTGCATAGGCCCTGTGAATTCTGTAATAAAGTCGGCCAGTGCTTACCCTTTTATCACTGGTCTGGGCCTATACTCAATGTCAAATTGGGTGAGCTCAAGTGCCCATTTGAGTAACTGACCAGAGGCATCTATTTTTTGTAAAACCTGCCTTAGTGAGAATTACGTGAGTACCCTTATACAATGGGCTTGAAAATAGGGTTGTAGTTTCCTAGATGCAATGACTAGGTAGAATGCGAGTTTCTCTATAGGTGAATACCTCGTTTCAGTGTCCAGCTATCTCTTACTCACATAGTAGATAAGGAATTGAGCCCCTTCCTCTTCTTGCATTACGCTTGTGCTCAGGGTGTGTTAGGATACGCCCAAGTATAGGATTAGCTTCTCACCCTTTTTCGATTTAGTCAGGAATGGAGCTCTTTCAAGATACTACTTAAGCTCTTGGAAAGTGGCCTCACATTCTTTCATCCATTCAAACCTTTTTGCTTTTTTTAAGATATCGAAGAAGGAGACGCATCTGTTAGTTGCCTTTGAGATGAATCTACTGAGCACTGTGACTTGTTCGTTCAAACTCTACACGTCTTTAGGGCTGGAAGGGATCACATGTCGAGGAGAGCTTTAATATTTTCTGGATTTGCTTTGATCCCCTTATTATTTACCATGAAGTCGAGAAATTTCTCGATGTGACCCCGAATGTGCACTTGAGCGGGTTTAACTTAATTTTGGTACCTCCTCAAAATCTAGAACATCTCATCTAGGTCACGAACATGATTGATGAGTTGCTTAGACTTGACCAACATATCATCTACATACACCTCCATCATCTTATTGATTTGCTCTTGAAACATCATATTTACTAATCACTGATACATTGCTCTTGCATTTTTAAGTCCAAAGGGCATCACTTTATAATAGTACAATCCGCAATCGATAATAAATGAGATGTGCTCTTCGTCCTATACGGCCATTAGGATTTGGTTATAGCCTGAGTGGGTGTCCATAAAGCTGAGGAGTTCATACCCCACTATTACATCCATGAGCTGTCGATCCTTGGCAGTGGGAAGTTATCTTTTGGGCATGCCTTGTTAAGATTAGTGAAGTCAATGCAGGTCCTCCATTTTCCATTTTTCTTCTTAACGAGGATAGGGTTGGCCACCTAAGTGGGGTAATATGCTTCTCGGATAAATTTATTGGCTAGAAGCTTGTCCACCTCCTCTTTTAACACGTCATATTATTCAGTAGTCATCGACCTTCTCTTTTGGCAAACTGATTTATGCTGGGGGTCAATATTGAGCCTATGCAACATAACCTTGCGGTTGATGCCCACTGTGTCTTTGTGGTTCTAGGTGAAGACGTCTAGGCTTGCTTTGAGAAATTTGGTCAACTACATCTTCATATCGAGTGGCAAGTTCTTTCCTAACTTGAGGCACTTTTCTGCATCTATTTCGCTAACTGGCACATCTTTGAGTTCTTCAATAGGACTAGTAGCTCGTTCACTATCCACTTCACAAGGGTCAAGGTCATGAATGACCCCATTTGTGCTCATGGCTCGAGGTTCTCCTCCAGATACAACATGCACCTTCTTTCCTTGGACCCCTAGTCTAACTGCCTCTTCATAGCAACGCTGGGCCACTTGTTGTTCTCCCCGTATGCATCCAACTCCGTTCAGGGTAGGGAATTTAATGGTCAACATCTTGGTTGATGCAACCATGTCGAGGTCATTCATGGCAGGTCACCCCAATACCATATTGTAAGTTGAGGGGCAGTCTAAAATCAAGAAATCGAAAATAATAGTCACCTGAAGGTCCAAATCCCCTAGAGTGAGCAAGAGCTTAATCTATCCCACCAGGAGTACTTTATCCTTCGTGAAACCGTAGAGTGGTTCGGGAGAAGGATTTAGCTAGTTTATTTTACGTCTATCTGGTTGAAATGCCCTTTAAACATCACGTTGACAGAACTCCCAGTGCCGACCATTATTCATCTCACCTCGACGTTGTCAATTTTGGCTCGAATGACTATTATGTCATTGTGAGGATAATGGATCCCTTGCACATCTTCATCTATAAACATGATGCTATCTAAGGCTATTTTAGCCTTCTTAGCGAGTCTCTCATGCTCTATGTGGCTTGCAAGCAGAATGCAGTCGACTTCTCATATATAGTGGTCGTGCGACTTGTTCAATGTGCCCATGATGTGCGAACCACCGTGGATAGTGAAGATGGTCCTCATGGAGGGTGTCACTTCAAGTTCAAGGGCTGGTTGCTCTTGATAGTACGCCAACGGCTGAGGATGCGAGGGTCACCGCCCCAAGGGTCTCACCATATAGTCTCTCAAATGACTCCTCTTAATGAGATCCTTAATGGTGTCCTTAAGTGCCTAGGAATCCAAAGTGTTGTGTTCGACTTCATAATGGTAGGCACAGAACTTATCATGATTTCTTCAATTGAGGGGGATTCTTAGAGGTCGGGTCAGTCGAAATCTTCATTGTTTTTTTTTAATCGTGTAGATCCTATCAGAAGTGTTTGATAGGATTGTATAACTATTGTAATGGCCATGATACTGGCCTTTTTTATGGCTTGCTCTTTGGAGTTATGCTTCTATCTTTCCTTGTTGTTCCCACCATCAGTCCTCTTCTTACCCCGATTGGAGGTATTCATTTCTTCCTTTCGATTGGACTTCTTTAGACTGAAGGTTTCTTCCTATCAAATTTCCTTGGCGGCCTGCTCATAGAACTCGCCCGAACTCTTCATTAGAGATTTGTAGATATCCTCATATAGTTTCCCATCTTTACAGAGGCTAGCAGAGATCGCTATAAGGATGCTTTCTTCAAATGAGTTTTCTACATTGCTGCCTCTCATCAGAATCAGGTGATATAATCCTTGAGTGACTCGTCTTTCCATTGAAAAGCTGTCACTAGATGGTAGGACGGGGCGAGCTATCTCTTTAATGCCTTATATTGGTCAAGGAATTTCTCTCGGCACTCCTCCTAACTTTGGATTCTGCAAGCTGGGAGACTCCTGAACCATGTTTATGGCATTTTTCCAAGTGTGACAAGGAAGACTCAACATTTCATGAGTGGGTTGGAAGTCTGCAAATCCATCTGGACATTAAAAGCATCCAGCTGACTATACGAATCGCCATCCCTGTTGTATTATGGGATACTTGGGACCTTAAACCTTCGAGGAAGAGGTTCTGTCTCAATTTCTCTGGAAAGGGGAGTCTTCTCTCCATGAGAGCCTTGGTTGCTCTAAGCCACGGATCTTTTCTCCAGCTGTTTTATTCTTTGGAGTAACTCTTCGATCACCGAGTCCCATACCTTGAACCAATTACTAGTCGATCGTTAATTCTTATCCTCTCGCTTATTGCAGGAATAATGATATGATGTTTTGTGCTTGTCACTATGTTCGTGGCCTGATGAATATCTGTTTGGCCTCTGTTCATGGTCGGTCTCATCTGAGTCCTTGCCTTGGCATGAAGTCTCACCTCACTTACCCTCTTTCTTATCTTTGTGAGCTTGGTGGACTTCTGACCTTGGCTGTGAATTGGACAAGTGAATTGAACTAGTTCACTGTCATTCAACTTTGATCTGCTCCTCACACTGAGGCCCTGGCCACTGGTGCCCACCTCCAGGTCAACAACTTCAGCTTGTCTTGGCGCACCCTGGGTCTACGCTTGCACCAATGTCCTAACCATATCGGCTAACTCCTTCATGGTATTCTCAAGTTCTTCCTAGTGTCGGTCAAGTGCTTCTTAGCACTAGTACCATATCTGGGCCCTGTCCATTTTGGGGACACAGGGTTGATATGGAATGAAAGATGCCAAGCCAATGGTGGTACTTACTGTAGGAGCAGCTGCATCTCATTGTTGTTGTATCTAACCTTCAGGTCAACCGTGGTGATCTCTCTACTTCTGATGGCTTTTCCTCTTGCCATGGTAGCTAGACCGAGTTATGAAAAGTAGGGAAAACATAGTGGGGATCTTCCTTCTAGCACCAAAATGTTGACAGCAAAATCCAATCAACAGGTTAGAGTCCAACTTTCCCCTAAACTACAAGTCTGAAAACGTTAATATGCAAAAAAAATGTGAAGAGGAGAAGAAGAAAAGGAAAACAGCAAACACCAGGAGCTTTTATCATGGTTCGAGTAAAGCCAAATTGGTCCCTACGTCCACAGTATTCTTGTATTAACTTGGAACATTAATTTTCTTAGTTTTACTTAATTAGATTACAATGTCGAGGCTCTCTTACTGTGAAAATGCTTCCTCATCGTTTTGACAAAGTATCTGCATGCCTATCCTTCTTTTCCCTATACTACAAGGTTCTCCTCCTTCTATTTATAGAAGGAAAGAGGGTTATAATTGTAAATTATTAGATAACAAAATGATTATTCCTGTTGAATTAGGCATTAAATGCTAGACATCGAATAATAAATGTTGGGTAAATCAATGTCGGATAATCGGGAGGCTGATGTGTCTATTTTGGAGGCTAACTTGTCAGTTAGGGATATGTGCCCTTAGTTGCTGACTGGACTCCCTTCCATATGCTTAGGTCACTAGCTCAGTGACCCAGGGCTATGCTTAGCGACCTATCGACTGTTTTGGCTAGTCTCATTATGCTAGCCTTGTAGGTTCCCTTAAAGATGGTCATGGCGATCCCCTTCTGCCAGCGATCTGAAGTTCTTAACGAGTGTGACCCTACCATGACGTCTTCGTTAAATGACCTTGGTTCCTCGATTTGGACTCTTTCCTTCTTAGATCTGTCCCTTGTTAGGCCCTGAATAGCCCATCTTATATTATCCAAAAAATACCCACAACATGGATAAAACTATTTTGGATGGTGTTAGTGGAATTAGTGAGTATATCAAGGAACCAATATACTATTATGATTACTCATGGGTATGAAAGTAAACTTAGAAATAGTTATTTGATTTAGCATGTTTTTAGGGTGCCTTTTGATTCAAATTGATGTCTTGAGACATCAAATCACACCCAAGAAGGTGCGTAGACTTTTTAGTAAAATGACTTTTATAGTTAGCCAAGTGGAAGATGACATGAAGAATTGAAGGATATCTATACTCACTTTGTTTCACATGAATTGAGTGCTGAGCATGGAAATAAATCACACCCAAAGGAACCTGATTTTGAGAAGCAAGAAAGCTGATTTGATGTGTGATGCGAGCTTGTCGAGGCCGTCAAATTAGTAATTTATAAAATCGAATTACTCTACTCTACTTGTAGCATAGAGCAACACCAGGTCGAACCCAAAGACCATTTATGGAT
>JANHAO010026396.1:0-11130 GCA_026873985.1 Saraca asoca | reverse complement strand
CATCTCTTAATTTGATTGTTAACATTAGAAGATCCTAGGACTCGACCCAGGCTGCCTTATACTACAAAAAGAATAGGGTGATTCGATTTATAAAAATTAGTAATTTGGTTAGATTCGGCATTCCTCTCAGTAACATCCAATCAAAAAAAGATCACAAAACAACCAAAAAATATCCAATACAAAAGAAATATAAACATAATTGGTCAGATCATGAATATTTTTATCTTGATTAGCTAACTCCACATACATCCACTCATTAACTAGCATAGGGATATGGAAAGTTACCCTTAGTAGGACGACGGCATATGAGTGTAGGTAGGCGAATGACACAACCCAAAATAAATGATCATTGGATTGTGGCTAGTCAACCAGTCTAAGTGCAATAAATCATTAAAAGGTACCAATTTGCATAGCCACAGTTGATCAACTGGGCTACGATGTGACCTATTGACCAACTTAGAAGACATGTTAATCAACCTAGGTCTATACTAAGCAAACTATCTAAAGAACTCAATCAAACAACCAGTCCATATCATTATCACCAAGCACATTCTGTTACAGATCAAGCCATTCAAAAATAACCCTAGGTCATGGTTTATTAACCGATTTATGGCACTACAAGTGAAACCTTAATCCCACTACAAGAACAGACCACTCAAAAGCAATAGCTCAAGGTTGCATAAGACTATAGTCGAATAATGAGACCCCAGACCGACACCAAATCAGTCAACATAGCCAAGAGCATGGTAATTAGACTCATGTTCAACAAAAGTAGCCCATTAGATGTCCATAATAAACTAACACACTCAAGACCTTGCACAAATGGTATGACTACATCATCAATCTCTAAACAGGAATCTCGCTCATGCCATCAATGTACCAAAAACACATGGACACTCCTCATTCGTCTAAAAGCACACCAGTTGACATGACCAACACCTATATAAATAATAAATTATTCCCCTTACAAATCATCTTCACTACACATGCTGAAACTTAACTTCTGGAACTAACTTGAGTGTCAGAGTGTGCTCGATGGACTACTTCCACTATGTAATGTTGACTTTGTTCTCTGTGCAAGTCGCTCCGCTATCGTTTATAATCCCTCTTTGTCAATCCGCTCCAACTGAAGAGTTTCATATATATATATATATATATATAAGAAATCGTTGATGTTATATTAAAACACATGACAATTTCTCATGAAATGTTTTCCCTCCAAAACATATTTGATCATATTTTATATTGTTACAATTAAATATAAAATATAATTAAATATGTTTTTAAGTATAGTATTATAAAGATATTAAGACTTTTTATCTAATCGTTTCATATTATTGTAATTTATATCTTTATCAAAATTAATATTACTTGATTTAGAAAGACTATTATTTCAAATTTATTGAGAGATTATGATACTTTAAATAATATATTATTTATTCATATTTAATAATAAAATTTAGTAAAATAGGAAATGTAGTAGTAAAATTTTTATTTTATGTATAAAAAAATATTAATATTCTTTAAAGTAATATTATATTTAGACAATTTATACTATGAGTAAATAATTGAGATATACCATAAACCTTTTTTTTTATAATAATCATTGATTTGTTAATCTTAGAATCAAATATATTTTTAAACATAATGTTATATTGTTGCAATTTCTATAAAAAAAAATTGATATATGTCTATTTTTTTAACTTATTTTATGATTAAAATTAAATTTTATTACTAATTTTTCTATTTTAGAATAATAATAATTATATTTTAAATATAAAATATGACTGAATATGTTTTTAAATGAAATATTATATTGTTATAATTTATAACCATTATTTGCTCATATTATCTATTTTAAAATGTAATATTACAAAATTGCATCTTTTTCTATTAAGTAATATTATATTATTATAATTTATTTATTCACTAAAACATTATTTGATTTTAGTAGAATACTTTTTTAAATTTGTAAAGAGATTATCATTTTTTAAATCATGAATTATTTGATTATATTTTATATTTAAAACATTAGCATAATTCTAAAATAGAAAATTTCATAATATTTTTATTTTATGTTTAAAAAATTTAAGATTTTTAAAGTAATATGATATTTTTGCAATTTATATTATGAGAAAATCGTTAAGATATACCCCATATTTTTTATTATAATAATTCATTTCCTCATTTTACAATCAAATATATTTTTAAATGCAATATTATATTACTACAATTTATATTAAAAGTTAGTAGTTGTTAAATTTGTTATATCTTTTTAAATGTAAAATAAATCTTATTATCAAAATTTTTATATTAAGATTATGATTATAAATTAAATATAAATTATGATCAATATGATATTAAACATAATATTATATTATTGCAATGAAATATACCCCATATTTTTTTATTATAATCACTGATTTATAATTTATATAAAACATTAATATGATCAAATATTTTTTTAAATATATTTTTGCAATTTATGAATATTGATTTACTTATATTTTTAAACGCAATATTATAAAATTTTAAGTTTTTTATTTAATAATATTATATAATTATAATTTATATATTTATTAAAATTGACATTATTTGATTTAGGTAAACCATTTTTTTTTAAATTTTGGGAGATTATAATACTCAAATCATGTATAATTTGACCCACAAAAATATCTAGATTAGGTTTTTACAGTGAGTCACCAATGTCTCTGTTTAAATTCATCAAGTAATAATCTTTATTTTTATGTTCAAAATTTTGTCTTGTGTGTGTTGTTATTTAGTTTTTAAAAATATAATATAAATTAATTTGATATAAAAGATTCAATTTGTGGCCAAGAAGATGAAAATATTAGAAAGCAGTGATTTCATAGGTGACTATCCTTATCAAAGCATATGTAGAACCTAAAGGTCAAATTAATAATTTGTTTTTTTAGTAATTCTTGATTTTCAGAACGATGATAAAACCGGTAATATTGAGATGGATCAAAAGGTAAAAGTTTAATTTTGGTTTTGTTATTTTCCTATTTTTTTAATATTCATTGGCTAATATTTTACATTTGGATATATATGTGATATTTATACAAAAATATGGTCAAATTCACAATACAATTAAAAATTACTTACTTTCAAAGTTTTAGAAATTCTCAAAGGATTATAATACACACCTGAAACATATCCTTGAACTTACCTTCAACAATTACAAATATAAGACTCCATGTGCACAAATATAAGGTGAACTTTAAAAAATAACTACATGATTAAAAAGATGATGAACTATGGTATTCTAAATATGGCTTCTCATTTTTTACTTTCAGTAAAATTCAAGTTATTATAAATGAAACATTTTTAGTTCATATGTATTATGGGTAAAATTTGGTATCACGAGATGGGTTGGCAAAAGTCCAGCAGGAACCAAGAAAGAGGCCTAGTTTGCCTGACTATGAGGTCGCTACGCAATCAGTTCATTGAGCAACAGCCTCCAACTTGCCAACAACAAGCCTTAGCTCGTCTATAGCTCGAGCTCATGATCCGTTCAAGTTTAACCTTGCGAAGCAGAGACAGCCTGTAGTGTCTCACCCAGTTAGAAGCCTGCCGAGGTCAAACATACCACTAACAAACAACTTGCACCACCATCCTGCAAAATGCAATCCAAGGATCTCACTGACAGAAAACATTTCACATAAGTTTTATACATTTATTATTTGATGTAACAGAAATATAATTAATAAAATTACTCTTGTGACCTCCTCTCCTCTATAAATAAGAGGAAGGAGCCCTCTGTAAAGAGAGAGCTAAAAACATTGTATCGAAACTCTGTAAAATTATTTTCAAATAAATAAAGCGCTATCGTGGATGTAGAGACCAGTTCCGTCCAGCTTTAACCATACTACGTTAAATCTTTATGTTCTTTGCTCTTATTCTTCTCCCTCTGGCCATTCTTCACCTCTTTACTGTCAAAACAGCCAGATAACAACTTGGGTCCTGAAAGAATCCCTTTAAGTTGGCTAGATTAGGCAAAACTAAAATCCACCGTCAACAATATGTATGTATCTCTAATATGATTTTTAATATTTTTATTAATTTGTATCAATATAATATTATAAATTATTTGATATTTTTTGAATTTATTTTTCATATTACAGATTTTATCAAAGAAATTATATATTTGGGCAACAAATTTAGAGAGCGGAAAACATGGATGCAAAAGCTAGAAAGAATAGTATTAAGTTGTCAAATATTTTTCTTGCAAGGAGAATCAAGGACTTGTGTCAAAGTTGTAATACAACATGCTAGGGTGAAGAACTTTAATGATATTAAGTTGTTATGCTATTTAATTATTTACATTTATGTTATTTTTGTTGTCTCCATTATTTCATTAATTAAATTACCAAATGTATTAATTCCATAATATTGTATCATTTATGGTGTTTATCTTAGTTGTATTTGATTATCTACTCTTTTATTACTACATTTTTTTATGTTTGTATTTTTCTCTTTTGTATATTTTTGGGGGTTTCTTTATACTACCCTCTATGTATTGTATGTCTGCTCTGATTTGGTTAAAATTAATTTTATAATTTTTCTATATACTATCATTTAAATTTTGTATATTTATTTAAGATTATTTTGATTAAAAAAATCAATTCTATGATTTTATTATACCTGAATGTTTTTTATATTTTTTTCTTATATTTTTCTTTACTAAGTTTGAAATTTAAAGAAAAAATTCAAAATTTTAAAACATACAATTAATAAATTTTAAGGTAAAACTTTAAAATTTAAAACACAAAGTTAATGTATTTAAAATGAAATTAAAGTGTTATCATCTTGTTGATGGGTTCATATTTCTTTTTAAATTTATTGCTTATAATTGTTCAACAAATCAAGTGTTCATCTATTACTAAATTTATAACATTGATAAGAAAATCAAATAATTAAAGAACTTCAAATTCATATGTAATTGTATTACATATATTATCTTGAATCATTTATAATTAATGTAATTGCTTATATTTTTTATTGTCAAGTATATAATTTAAAATCAATTTTTATGTTTTAAGTACATTAAATTTTATTTAATATAAAATTACGATATACTTAGTAATTATATTTTAAAATATTTTTATAATTTGAAAATAAAACAAATTAAATATCCACTTTATTTTGTGTACCGTAGGAAACTAAACCAGTTTGGGTTAAGAAAATTCATGCGCAGGAAGATTGGAGATATTTTAGAGTTATAGTTATGCCAAATAACCCAATCGTTTAGTGTTGCATTATGTTATATCCCAATGGTTAAGAAATTAAAGTCGAATGCCTGAATTGGCCCTTGTATAGCTATTGACTCATAGTGCATGAAGCGGTGATCTGACAGCAAAAGATTTAGATAATATGGTAAATATCTTATTAAAAAAAACTTCATGTGTGGAACCATCCAAACCACCATTTATAAATCCTGGAAATGACAAATTGCCATTTTATTCTGTCTACCACGGCCACCTACTTATGAAAATTAAACAATAAAATCTTTTAAGACGGCATGCAATTCCTCGAACATAGAGGGCTGGATAAACTCATAGCCATGAAACTTGCCGTCAATGAATTTGGTCATCACTTTCACACCCACGTCCCTCATAAGCTTCGCCACCTCTTTCTGACCATCTATCAGCGGGTCTCCATCACATCCGGTCACCAGCACCCGCCATCCTAACCCTTTGATCTTCTCTAAATCTTTCCCATGATCCTTCACCGTTGGATGGCAATACTCATGATCACGGTCAACCCCCACCGGCAAGGAACACTCCCACATCAGATCGCACACACGAAGCGGTATGATCCTATCATGTTCCAACCGCAGCTCTGATTCAGTTCTCTCACACCCACCAAAAAAGGGCTGATGCAATATCAGCCCTCGGATCCTCAACGGATCAAGATCATCACATTTTAGTGATGCTGTACGTAGTCCCACATGATAAACCATGTTCCCTCCCGCACTCGATCCCATGAGGAAGCAATTGGACAGATCAGCGTATTTTTTCAGCCAATCATCAGCATGTTGGGATCTGATCCAGTATAGCGCTTCCATGGCATCATCATACGCCGCCGGTAGACGATGCTCTGGTGCTAGCCTGTACTCAAGCGAGACGACAAGGACGTTAAGGTGAAGGGCAATATTGAAGCAGAATTGATGGAAGAAGGGTGAGAAGGCGCTGTACATGATAAAACCTCCACCGTGGAAGTAAAGGAGGAGAGGCAAAGTACTGGAATTATTCAGTGCTTCGCGTGGTAGGAAGATTCTCATGCTGGTGTTGTTAGATTGGTTAAGTGGGATGTCTTTGGAGAGCACCGGCGAGGGGGAGCTGGGATCAGGTGCGGCGGGGGTGCTTGGGATGTGAAGGAGGCGCGTGATCGTGCCGTCGGCATGTTGGATAACATGGAAGAGTTCATAAGAATAAACGGTGGAGTTTGATGATGGTGCTTGGCTTGACATGGAGACAATGCCACTGAATTTTCTTGATGGAGGAAGTGATCAATTATATGTGGTGGTGGTTGATAATCTGAGATATTTATACTTCATTAAAGATTTCAGATATTTAGGCTGTTTCGATAAAAACAAATTTAGAATCCTTTTGTCTTAAAATTCCTCCACCGTCGGCGGGATCAAGGTCTATTCCTTTAATTTCATCGATAAACGATGAAAAAAAATATCTAAATAATTCAAATTTAATAGTATTGAATATTCTAAATTTTTTTAAATTAAATATATATTAATTAAATTTAAAAAAATAAAATAATTGATGAAAAAATTAAATTTTAACATAAGCATAATATTCTTTAACTATTTAAAATTAATTAAAATATATTTTTATCATAAAATATTGAAAATATTTTATATGATTTAATTTGAATTTATAATTATTTTTTTCATCATTTTATTAAAAATTTAAATTTAAATTTAAATATAACTTTTTAAAAATTTTAAGAAAAGCCTGCATACATTTTTAAGATAAATGTGAGACTCGTATAATTTTATTAAAAGTTAACTTTTATTAAAAGTTAACAAGTTAAAATTATATAATTTTCTTTTTGTTTGGTCAATTGTACTTGTCACCAACCATAATTAAATTATGTCAATGTAGCGTAGCAAGGTTTACAAAGCAGATCAGGCTTCTTGGCTGAAAAGTTCAGCCCATTTGGTAGTGGGCCTGCCTATGCTATTGGGCTGGAAAAAAAACCATGAATTTAGCAATGAGAAAAAAAGAAGGAAAATCACATAGTACATCTTTCAATTACAGTTTATCGCCTGTGTTTCTTCTGCGAAAGGCCAGTACTGTTTTGCCGCCGCTCCTCTTCGTCTAATCCTCGTTGTCGTCGTCTCGGCCCATTGCTCCTTCTTTCAACCTTGGCTTTTTCCTTTTTCCTTTTCAGATTCAAGCGACAGAAGCTTGATCCCGTTTTGTAGTCTCTGTTTTTTCGCTAGATTTATATTTTCCGTTGCGAGTTACCTCTACAATCTGGGCATGATAGTTTATCAATCAGGGTTGAAATTTAGACTTTGACATCAGCTTCGACTTGGATTCAAAGCCACCAGCACGGTTGAATTTCAGACTAGCTAAAACACTCTGAATAACAAACGACAAGGCACAGTTTTGAAATTCTACTGGGCTAGTTGCCCAAGGTACCGTCTTGGCCATGATCAATATTAAATTGCATTTTGGTCCTACCTTGATCCCTTGAGTGGCTAGGTTGTAATTTTTTGAAAGGCTTTATCCATCAAGTTTTTAGATTCACTTGCGGTGTGATTTAAGAATTCAGTCTACTGGCTGTGTGGAGTTTAGTATACTTTATTTGGATTTTCACTTTTCCTCTTGTAGTTGATTTTGTGGTGCCTTTGAGGCCTTCCCTGTCATGAGTTTAAATCTAATTACTTATTGAGTTTTTCAATTCTCTAGTTGACAATGTTCCAATATTTTTTTAAGCCAGCTTTTGCAAAATCCTTAATGGGACTATCAAGATGCCTATTTGGTGAGAGATATGACTATGAGATGTTAATCTAATCATATGAATTTTAAGAAGGGATTCTTGTCACAGAAATTTTCATTCAAAAATACCAAGAAGGGTGCTTACAAAAAGAAAAGAAATTGAAACACCCAATAAATTATGATTTAAGGAAGCATTTACTGTTGATTCGGAGAATACAGTGTGTGCTTTCATCACATAATTAGAGTAACTTGAGAATGATTGTTTTGATAAATTTCTTGTCATCAAGAATAATGCTGATGATTCACAAAAGGGGCGGCTTGTTGTTTCTTAATTTTTTGGCAGTTGCTCTTAATAAAAAATATCATTAAAGGATGCTTAGTAACAACAAATATGAAAAAGGTGGGAAAACAAATATTAAGGCTGTAGAATTATGAACTCAATTTTAAAGACAGGAATACAGCAAAGAGTTATTGGAGCACCAAGTTGACAACTTGAGTGCTATGATGAGTAAGGTTATGGAGTGATAGAACTAAAAGATAAATGGAAGTCCTCTAACAACATTGTAATTAGAATCCTTTAGGTGGAAATTTGAAGAAATTGGTTTCTGTTGAGAATTATGGAATATTCGCTTCTAAGGAAGTAGGCAATACCATGTTTGATCTCCACAAGAAAGAAAAGAAAGGTTTATAGTAAATGTGGTCAGTTAGACCATTTTGAATCGCAATGTGTAGGATTTCAATTCACTAAACTTTTATTTACTAATTTTAAATGTCTTTTTTACTTCCCAAGTCCTAATACCATGTGGCAATCTAACTTATCTAGTTTGCTTTCACCTATCAAGATTGATGAATAGAAACTCAATGTCAAGATAGAGTGCTATAAATTTGAAGAACTAAATTCATGTGAGTTTGTGCATCAAGGGCTAATGAATCCTAATTCTACAACAAAGAACCTTAGCTTTCCAGTACCTCAACTTGCAACTATGGATGAAGATGTAATGTCTCAAAAAAAATATAAATATATATATGTGTGTGTGACTAGGGGACTAAAGTGAGAAAGTTAAAAATTCGTTGGGATTGGATTGTAATTTCAATTTTTTCTAGAAGGTCTATTTGAAATTGATGAAAAGTTTTAGGGTCAAACTATAATTTGTCCCATTTCTATTTCAGTATATCTATTTCCTTCACCTATCTTCTCCTCCAACATAAGCTCTCCAGTTTCTTCCTAAAGCTTCTCCGGCTAACTCCTCCATCTGTCACCATCGTTGTTCAACGGTCCGGCCTTCCTTCTTCCTTCCCCATTTTCTCTGGAGTCTTCTTCTCCTTCCTCGTGCGTTGCTTTTCCTTGGCCGAATCAGACCCCTGTCTTCGAACTACAGCACCGGCCACTTCCATCTTAATTTTCTTCATCATTCAATGAGCTCACCGATCTTCCTCTTCCTTTCGGCTTTCCGGCAAGCTTCCTTCTACACCGAGTTAGCTCACAGCTTGTCTCCTCCTTCTCTGGCTTGTTGATCGGCCAGCGCCCGGTTTGGCCCCCTAATGAAGTTTCTATTGACGGTGAGCTAGTCACTAGTACTTCAGACCCTAGTAAGTAATCCTAGAATTAAAGATTTATTTTATAGCTAATCTACGTCAACTTTTCAAGTAGATTTAGCTTGAACTTTTATTTTCAAAATTGATGAAAGTTAGAATTTTTCTTATGAATTCGATTTAGATATATTCATTTGGACTGAACAAGCTCACCAACATCCAATTTCTGAAGCTTCAACTGAAAAATCCAAGTTAGCTAACTTAGTTCCCAAGAGTGTCTAAGGTGAGTGGACAATTCTCCTCACTTAATAATCCTATGTATAAATATAAAATAATTTTATTATATGCAATATTATGAATCCTTTTAAATAATAAGATTTTCATATATATTAACGTGGTTTCGAAAATCTATTGTATATTGTGTATGTGTTGGAAAATGATTTATCATGATAAATATGCATTTTCCACTTGATTTGTCTTCTTGAAATTGATGATTCTATTTTCCATGTGATAAATGAATATGGAAATGCTTTAGTAAGTTTATGTATGTTTGATAAGCATTGCTTACTCGAAATAATATTCTTCTGTCACATGACATCTTTAGATCATTGGTTTGAGAGACTGGACCCATTGAGAAATTTATTAGTAACCCTTAAGTGCACTTATAAACAAAACATCATACAAGCGAGATGGATGGATTGGAGTGGTGTGGTAGGAGTTATATTTATGATGTATGATTACCTTTGGGAATTTTTCTATTAGGGTTCCGGTTGATTGTTTTGTATATACATTATTATATTTTATAAAACTTATTGAATATTTTCTTATGTTCATAATGTGATGTAACTTTCAAACTTATTGTGAGGTTATGACATCTACACGGGTAAGCATATTTTCACAGCTATATTTATATATATACACTTTTGAGTATGATTTTTAAATGGGAATCTTGAGTGATCATGGGATTGTTTACTCACTGAGTTTTTATGAAATTCACCTCTATCATTTCCCTATTTTTCAAAGTCTAGAATTTTTCTGCTGCTCCTCTACCCTACATTGATATGGGATCTGTTCTTGGATCGAGTGGATCTATCTTGCGGAGAATAAAGGTATAAAATGATGAAAAATCAATGGCAGTTGGTAGGATTGTATTTGCATATATTGTGTATCTTTGCTGAATGCCCAGTAGGATGTAAATTGTATAGTCTTGGCCACTGTATATTATTATGATGTCATATAGGTTGTGGTGGGCATATAGCCCTTGTGTTGTTATATAGTATTAGTTTGGGTGGGTGCCCTAGGCCAATTTGATTGAGCCCTATCGCATCTAGAACTACACATTCTGTGGATTGGATATAAAGGTTGAATGTTCATCTTATATTACATTCATCGCGCATTACATACATAAGATGAAGTCTATGGTGGGAAGTTATCTCATTCAATCAATTCCATAAGGGGTTATGGGATTGTGAGTGTGATTGTTAATGATGTAAACTTCCACATCAAAATGACACTAGTTGAGATCTAATAACTGGACATTATTAGATCTGTTGAGACTAGACGATAGGGTGTTTCTCATATGATGAGCAGCTGACCTCACGGCTGAGATGTA
>JANHAO010026395.1:0-11100 GCA_026873985.1 Saraca asoca | reverse complement strand
CATGTTTTCTCCATGTTTTGCTTGATTCTTTGTTTGTTTCTTGCATGATTTCTTCTTCCTTCTTTTCCTTAATCTGGATGCAACTCCAATCTCTAAATTTCCTTCTTCTTTTCAGTCCTTTTCATCATCCTACATGAAAATTAACAACCAAGAGCAGTATCTAGGACAAAACATAAAAATTAAGGCAAAAATATTAAGAAAATCTAAAATACTATTGACAAAATGAACTAAAACTATCTTATTTTTATGTACTTTTTTCCATTTATCAGGCGACAACATGTTATGGGGTGGTAGTCTAGATATGGGGTCAAATCAATACGTTTTAAGAAAAAATATTGGAATCTCATCAATTTCATAAGTATTATACCAAATCCCATCAATAGAATCATTTTTTTTTTAGAAATATGAGACATCTAAGTCATACAAGTAAAGTGATCTATTCCTTGATAAGAAATAAAAAAACATGAATGGTGATTAGATTGATGATAAAATGGAATCCTGGGTCTTGAACGGTGATTAGGTTGATGATAAAGAAAAAGAATTCATGGTTTAGTTCTCTACACTAATGACAGAAAAGTAGAGTGATCAAATTCTATTAAGTCTAACTCATAGTGATCATTTATCAATGACTCTAGTTATCAAATGATTGAACAATTAGGAGCAATTTACTTCTGATACTTTGTTGACATTCATAAAAAAGATCTAATGAATTATGACTTCAGTACATCTGTTTAGCATAAAGATGGATATTCCTTACTCATTTCAAATAATCACTTCTTCAAAAACCTTGTATGAGGAGAATATTTTTCATTTCCTATCTTATGGAAAACCTTTTTCACTCTGCTTAGCCTTATCCCTTAGGGGTATTTCAGTGATAGGTTTTATTGGAACTAGACAATCCTATTTGGTTAAACACCTAGCAACAAACACCTATGCTCCTTGTATTATAGTATTTCTAAACAAGTTCATAGATAACAAGCCTAAGGATTTTCTTATTGACGATAATGATGATAGTGAAAATAGTGGGGATGAGGATAATGACATCAATGATAGTAACAATATCAACTGTGACCTTTATATTGATACAAAGCTAGAGCTAGAGTTTTTAACTATAACTATGATGAAAACTATGATAGATGCACTAACTATGGATATAATGCTGGAAATAGACCAATTTTATGTCACCCTTTAATTTGAATTAGCAAAAGCAATGTCTCTTTGTAAAATATGGATTCCAAACATTCATGATCTAGATATGAGTGGTCTAATTACTTATGCCTCAATTTGTTCATGAATTATCTCTCCAGCGATTGTGAAAGATGTTCCACTAGAAATATTCTTGTTATTGCTTCAACTCATATTCCCTAAAAAAGTAGATCCCACTTTAATAGCTTCAAATAAATTAATTTATGCTTTAAGATATGAAGGTTTCTTATTCCACAACAATGAAAGTACTTTTTCACTCTTTCATATACTATGGGATTTTACTTGGAAAAGAAAATGTTTCATACTAATGTATTTTGGTCCATAAATGTACAAGATCTTGTAGCACTTACCATTAGGGCCCTATTAATTAGTATTATACAGAAAAATCCATTATAGAAACTAATATAATTTCACTTGCTCTTCATAGACAACTTAGGATTTGCAATCTAAGTTAAGATCGATTTAGGATCATAGGATCCTTTTCTATCAAATAGGAAGGGCTACTTCACACAATATACGTATAAGGAATTCCATAGATCCTATAGCTATCTATATGTAGAAGAAATCATGTAATGAAGGGGATTCTTATTTGTACAAATGGTACTCTAAACTTGGAACGAGCATGAAGAAATTAACAATACTTCTTTATCTTTTAAGTTGTTCTGCTAAATCAGTCACTCAATACCTTTGGTCTCTACCCAGACCTAATGAAAAAATAGGAGCACTTCTTATGAACTCATTGAGAATGATCCTGATCTAGTTCATGACCTATTATAAATAGAAGATGCTTTAGTGGGATCTTCACAAATAGAAAAAGAGTTGCCAATAATTCCTTATGTAATAGATCTTCAACTTAAACCAAGGAATCCCTTAAATAGGAATCAAAATGGATCTTGTTCTATAGTTGATCAGAGATTTCTCTCTAAAGAATATGAACTAAACTTTGAAGAAGGGGAATGAGTCCTCGACCCATAACAAATAAAGGAGGATTTATTCAATCACATAGTTTGGGCTCTTAGAATAAGGCACCCTTAGGACTTTTTATTTGATTGTATCGAAAGGTCCAATGAATTAGGATTTCTTTATAGGGCCAAGTCATTTCAGCGCAAGTGGATCATTTATGATAGAGAGGATGAACTTCAAGAGAATGACTTAAAGTTCTTATATGATGAAAAGCATAAGCTTTAAGAAAATGATATAGAGTTCTTGTATGATGAAAAGGATGAGCTTCACGAGAATGACTTAGAGTTCTTACAGAGTGGAACCATGCAATACTAGGCACAAGATAGATCTTATAAAGAGTAAGGCTTTTTTCAAATATGCCAATTCCTTTAAGACTCTGTGGATCCACTTTTTTCCTATTCAAAGATCAAACTTTTGTCTCTGTGTTTTCACATCAAGAATTCTTTGTAGATGAAGAGATGTCAATGGCGCTCTTACTTACCAAATAGGCATTCCTACTTCTCTGTATAAATGTTGGTTTATCAAGAATACTTAAGAAAAGCATTTCAAATTGTGGATTCATTGCTATAGATGGCTTAAAACCAATAATTCCTTATGTAATGGATTTTTCTATTCTAACACTTTGTCCAAGAGTTGCCAATATTTATCAAACCTGTTCCTGTCTAATGGTATGCTATTAGATCAAATCACAAAGTCATTGTTAAGAAAAAGATGGCTTTTGTGGATGAAATAAAAATTGAATTCATGTAACAAGAGAAAAGTTTCCCATTCCTTAGCTAGAAAGATAGGTGGCCATGAAATAGGAATTAAGTCAAACAAAATTAACTAGGTGGTTGAGTTGTGCAAACACTCATTTCTTTAATATTTTGGACATTAGCTCCATGGAACAATATATTACCGTAAAAACATGGAAGAATTGAAATCTTGGACCAAAACATTATGTATGGCTGGTATAACTGCCTAAACAAGAATTCATGAAGAGTAAACAACCAGAGCCATTACTCACTACATTAAAAACTTTTCATTAATGACATATGTAGATTCATTGGACAATCACATATGCTGGATGAAATGGTTAGTGCTATTTGCTTTAATAATGAATCATTGGCTTAATTGAATAACTAAAAAAATAACTAAATAAAATAGATAAATCTTTCTTTCTCTTTATCTCAGGTCAATGGATCTTCTCAATTGAAAGATCCTTTAATATGAATAATACACATTCTAGTTTACTGAACCTAATTCTAATTGTTTTGTTCTGAAGCAAAGATATCCATAGGCTGACTCGTCTTATTTAGATATTCATGACTAAGAAGTATTGAATTCTCTTTTGGATAGGGCCATAAAGGAGAAGAAAGATGAGGAATGCTAACAAGTGTCTAATAGTGAATTAACCTACCCTAAGAGTACAATACCCATTTTGGGAACATCCAGTGCCAAATTTATTGAATGAGTAATTTGCCAATCCCTAAAATGGATTGTGAAATATGCTTTATCCACTGGGTTATAGGTACACATTATACTAGAGGTTTCTATTATATCAATCTACCTCTGTGTGATTCTTATTGAACCATATATTTGGGGGGTGGGTGTCGGGTAGACTTTTTTAAAATGGACTCCTCATTCATTAGATAAAGAAGATCACTAAGATTTTGTGATCCACTTTTAAACTTATTCCAGTTCAATAAGAGATCTCAATATTATGCCTTTAAAAAGACTCAAACCTTCATGCTCTTTAACACGAGATTTTGAGTCTCATGTCTCTACCATTTCACCACCAAGGCATCTTGAAAGTGAATTGTATCGCATGAAAATGATATCTATCTAGTTTGATGTATGGAATATATGACCAAGGTGGAGCATTAGCTTATTTTTATTAATCAGCCATGTCATATAAGCTCTAGTCAGACATCCAATTAGTTTTATTTGAATTATCTAGAGGATACCTTATATATATTCTATCAAAAAGATGGACAATCAAACCTATTTCTCAATTCAATAAAAGTTCAAAAAGGTTAATAGGTTCCCAAATAATGAGAGATATGTAAAAATCATGTCCAATTATGCCTATTCCTAATCCTAAATGGAATGGGATGATGTAAAGATCTATATGTTAATATAGTATCTATTTAGATATGCTCGAATGGCCCTTTCTCATAATTAGAATATATATAACCCTATTTTGGTCTAGTCTGATATGGAATGAACTTATAATCATGGAATTGACTTAGTCATCAAATTATAGATTATAAGTTCATAACCCTGGCCCATTCCCATTTTGGCTAAAAAAGATCTACTAATTCTTTAATTCCAGTTAATATAATAAAAAGGATCTTAAACTAAGAAATAGATTTAGAAGCTAAAAAAGGTATCTTGAGCAATTTCAATAATTGAGTTCATTGATATTTCTAATATAGTAGATGCTATTAGACATACAATCATACTCAATTTAATGGAATTGTTTGATCTTAAGGGGGACTTTCTATAATTTCGCATGTGAGGAGTTCCAATATGTAGACCAAATGATATAATGCAAGTGAAAGTTACTAGATTCATGGAGATATAGAACAACATATAAGTTATCATGCTTGCATATCCATCATTTGAGTCTCCAGCAATTATTCCAATAATTACATATCTGATTTGACCTATGGATGAATACACAATCATATGTTTCATGTTTGTTTGAGTAGTAACAATGAGGTTCCCCAATATCATGCTAAGAATAGTTAGGATTTTCAAAAGAAGATGCCACTCATTTGATGAGGAATGAAAAGGAATATTGAAAATGAGAGTGGTGAAGTTAAAGCAGTAGCTTTCAAAGCAACAGAAAGAAAAGCAATAACTGAAATAGGAAAGTCATAGTCGAAAAAAGGATTTCCTACTTAAAGGATTACTAATCCTTAACTTTTTGAGGAATCTTTCATTAATGATTATGAATAACCAATTTTTCTCAGTCTTTATGACTTACTCCTATGGAACTATGGTCCAAAAGATTAAGAAATAGAACCATCTGATTTGATTTGTTCTCAATAGCAATAAGATGATCATCTTAGGGTGATCTTTTTGTCAACAAATGCTCCTATTACACTTGTAGTATCTAAAGGATGAGAACTAACTATGTAGCATCTACACTAAGAATTCAAGTATTGTATATATCATTAGTCTAATCCTTTGTAAGAACCACCCATAATAATGAACTTGCAAAATGAATCTATTTATCATAAAGGGATTCATTATTCTTGACCCTGCTTCACCTTAATTTCTATTTAAACAAGTAAATTTATGTCTTAGTCCAAGTGGGGATAGCATTTCTCTTTTGCATGTCAATGGAGTTTTGAAAAACCTAAACATCTTAGAAATAGATAGAGAGATAGAAAATCATCTAACAAACCACACTTCTTTGTATACATCAAGAGTCCATTGATGAGAAAGGTCTAGGGAAAACTTGAACCGAATTCCTACAATGATGAATATAAGTGCAATTGAAATTCCTGAGGAGTTATACATTTGTATATTAATAAAACCATTCACTATTTCTTCAAGCTCGATCTCTCCCTCGGATGAACCATATAGCTAAGAGAAACCATGAACCAAAATAAAAGAGCTTCTCACACCCATGAGTAAATATTTTGTAGTAGCCTCATTCATCTGTACATCTTTCTTGGTATATCCAGATAATAGATAGGAGCATAAATTGAAACATTTTGGAGCTACAAAGATAGTCATTAAATTGTTAGCATTGCATAAAAACATTCCTCCTAGAGTAGTTATTAATACAAATAATAGAAATTCTATTATAGCCATTTCTCTACATTCAATGTACTATTCAGATAGAGGAATACATAGAGTTAAACATAGTAAAATAAGAAATTGAAAGATTTCATTGAAATTGTTCATTTGAAAATTTCCTAAAAAGCTAATTGTAGGTTCTTCTCTCCATCATAACAATAGGATTGTTATGCCTATTACTAAATATGTTGAAGAGATAAAATATAACCAAGGTATATCTTTTTTATTAAAGGTTGAATCAATCATTAGAAAGAGAATTAAGCCAAAAATTAGGATACATTCTAGGAAAACAAAAGTTTCATTGAAGAGAAGCAAATGAAACACCTTCATGAAAATTCTACTAAAATTGATGATGAAGTTTTCATTCTATACATGCTAGATCATGAATTAGCAACCATATCCAATCTTTTAAAAAAAAATCCCAATTGTTTCAAATTTTCTCTTTTTGGAATGGAATATTTATAGAATCCCTATGAATTGGACCAAACCTTATTCCATGATATTTACATAAAATTCCCCTTTCTTATTCTTAAGCAAATCCTCAAGAAGGCTTAGTTGATCCATGATTTATGTTTTGTCTTTCATTTGTTTCGAGAGATATATCAATTAATCCTAATTCTTTTTCTCTTGATTATTTTCCAATCAAGATATATAGGATCCATAGGTCTATGTGTCTATATAGGTTATACTTATGGATTAACAAAAATGTGCAAAAGCTTTATTTGTCTCTGCCATTCTTTGAGTCTCTTCTTTTTTGCATATGGCATCCCCACCTGCTTTAGTCAAATCCACAAATTTGAAACTTAATTTGAAAGCCATATTTTGACCCATACATTTTTGGGATGTCCTTAATAACCAATGAATGGCAAGTGCTTTTCCTTTTATGGATCTATTTCAATGGGAACTTGATGAGTCGATCTACCTACACCTCTTGCTTTTACTACTATATTGAAAGTTACTCTGTGTATTTCTTAAAGTAAAATAGATAATAGATTTGTTTCTATCTTTTATTGAATCTTTTTCATGGCCCGATAAAAAATTTGATAAGCCAATAAATTTTTTCATATTTTAAAATATTATTAACTAACATGTTAACTAATCGATTACAATAAATTGGATCAAATTTTATGGTTCTTTCTTCTATAGTACCTTAATGTGACATAAGCATGAAAGAGGTTCAAGAATCTATTTTTTATTTTGTAAGGAATAATATAACTTGTTTTGACTTTTTGACCTGATATTATAGGGTGGATCTTGAAAGATATGAAAGATCACTCTCCAAGCCTTATATACAACTTCCATCAAATATAGCTTTCTGTAGAATTTTATATTTATCTATGAGATCAAGTATGGAATTCTATTTACTCACTTGAAATTGAGTGTATGTTTCCTTCATTTTCCTACTAGGATTGGAAATCCTATATTCTCCACACCCATATGATTAGTCCTTCAGTTTCAAAAATAGTGCAAAAAGAAGTGCTTTGAATCAATGCTATTTGACTTAAACTTGTTCTTAAAAGGTCAAGGCATTTTGAATCATTTGTTGACATGAACAAAGTCAAGGAAAACATTTGAAATTATTTCAATGTTGTGTTAAGAAAAAGTGATCAAAAGTATTAAGTATGCGTTGTAGAATTTTAAAATTTTTTCCAAACTTAGATCATGTTATTTACAAATTAATTAGACAGTTGTTAAAATCGATAAAGATAATAAGTTGAACTATTTTAGCTCTTATTAGGATGAGTTCAAGTTAATCCACAAGAACTGGTAATTAATTCAATATATAAAAGTAAAAGATAGGGGGAATCTTGACTATCTAAATAGAATAAGAAAATAAGCAATAGGCAGCAACATGAAAAAAAAAAGAATTAAATGTAGAAAGGGAACTATAAGCAGAAAAGCTTCAATCCAAAAGACTCTTACATTTAATTTAATAATTAATCATAAACACAAAATTTTTATTCCTTATATGATCATTTAGTCAAGAATTTAAATTAGGTTAGGCACCTAAATTAATTCTTATTAATTTCCTTCTTATTTCACTAATCGAGCCCAGCACTCGAGTTAACCTTTATTACTGAATTGATCAAAATCCAACACCCCAATCAACTCAATAATAGCATTATGAATGAAAAAAGACCAAGACTGATTAACAAACTCACCCTAACAAAAAAACTTAACAATCACCTTATATTTCCCTAGAATAATTGACTAACGCCAGTGTACAATCAAAAACCTTATTGCTACTCAAACCAAACAATCATAAATAACTTTGACTATAAAAGTTTAGCTAGCATTTAATCACACTAGACAATCATTTAAATGGCCACATTAACTAATCATCCAAAGCAATTAATTCCATTAAATTAGAGAAACAAGGAAATCAAACTGGAAATAAATCAATAATAGAAACAGGCCTCACAATCAACAAGAATATTTAAGCAAAATTTTCCTTAGATTGAAAGAAAAGATTAGCTATACATTATAAAAAAATAAAAACAAAAATAAAAGAAAGGAGAAGACCTGAAAGGATTTGTGTTCTTACCTTAGGAAAACTTTTCCTTTATTACAAAAATGAAGGAAATGAAAAGGTCCCTAAAAGACTACTGATTTCACGCTTTTATACTCTGCCCCTTTCCTCTCATTTTGGTTGCTGGTTAAGGTTGGATGGAGGTATAATTGGTCTTTTCATAGATGTTGTAGCCTTATCTCTATGCAATCCAATGTCCCTAAACTTCCTAAAAAATTCAATTTCTAACTCAACTTATGAGCTAAAAACTGAAATAGTTTTGTAAAGATGTCCAACTTCTAGCAGTGTTAGTTACTTAAATCCACAGCCCTAAAACTTATTCAAAATGATGTGTTTTGACCTTAAGCCCTCATGAAATTGTACTAGTAGATCTTAGCTATCCAATAGGTTTACATTTGCACCAAACTGAGGTTCAGAGCTTCAAATATTGTCCAAATATCGAGATTGATTCTAGTTTAGCTGTCAAAACTCTATTTCAGCTTCTGGGCTAAATTTGACCCTTTAAACGGCTAAACTAGGCTTGGAACTCTTCATCATATTTACAGAGCATCCTCTTAAATTTTCAAAGATATAAGAATCACCCAAAACTAAAGTCTAGAACTCCAAATACACCTAAAAACCTAAAACAATGTCAAATTATCAAATTAATCCAATTAAGTTCTAAGATTAACCAATTCAAGAAATCAATCACAAATATTTAGTTTGGCACAAAATCATGACAATAGACAAAGTAGAGAGTAGATATAAAATGTGTATAAATCATGTTCATCATAATTCATAAAGCATTGTATAATGAAAATAAATTTTAAAAGTAACTAATTGAATTATACCTTCTCGAGTTATTTTCAAAATCCCTAGTCTTCAAATCTAAATTTGATCTTCAGGCAATTCCATGAACAAGCCATAAGATCAAGTCCTCTAAATTGTCTTATGGCAACTCCTTTAGATTTGATCTCCAATACTAATAGTGATCCACACAAACTAATTTGATTTAAATCCTCCACCAATATTCACGCAACTGGTACAGTGAAAAGTCAATCACTTAGCTTAAGAGGTGTTAGCTCTCCAAGGAATCATGAATTCACTCAGTCAGGGTTAGTGTTTGAATGCAAAAAAGAGATGAAAAGAGAGATTATATTGAGAAAGTATTTTGGATGCACAACATATGTTGTCCTTGGTGTATTGTTTCTCTTATGTATTAGGGTTGACATCTCGCTCCTATAAATAGAAGAAGTTAGAGCACAAGCTATAGTAGGGAGCAAGTAAGGATGGTGCACAAGCTAGGGTTTCCCCTTACTTGTTCTATCCACTTTACTAAGTGGATGGGCTGCATGGCTATGGTTGATACTTTCGGCTTGTATGCTATCCTCTTGGCTCAAGGAGTCCATACTCCTCAATAAGTCCAAACTTATTAGCCCTCATATACTTTCCTTTTAAGTTCAATAAGTCCAAACTCATAAACTCTCTTATGCAATAATTCTCAAACTTTTTAATTCATTAATTAAAATAAATTTCTAAGTGAGGAATCATTTTTTCACTTATGATCTTCTCCATAGCTAATATAAATGTTTTAACAACATTCAAATATTAACATTGGAAATTTGCTACTATTTAATAATTATAATCTTATTAAAATTATTAAATTATTGATTAACACTTGTAATCATATTAGAACACTTAACCAATCATTTTAAATTTTCAAGTTATTCACTAATTCAACTCTTGAATTCAAAATATTTTGCATTCTAACAATTGAGCATTTAGATGGTCAAGATGTTCATTTTAAAACTCTTTTTAATTCAAATGAAAATTCCCTAAATTATTTAAACAAATTCATAGATCATGATTGGCTTTTAGTAAAGCATTATAACTATCTAAATGCTAGGAATAGATTTGTGGAAATCAAAACCTTTCATGATAAGGTGTTAGTGTATAATTCAATCCTTTCATCTTTTGAAATTCAAATTGGACTTAAGGTATAGTTCAAGTGTCAACCCTAATCTGAACATCCAATTATAGGTACATGTTTGACTATGTGCTATCTCACATTTGATTATACATAAAACTCATTTTATGTAAAAATCAAGACATAGGCTAATGATTTTGATCATAGTGCAAATATGAAACATTTCTTCAATATCTTTCCTTCTTACCAAGGAAGACGAATCCTTTCTTGATCAATCACTACCTTCATATATTTTGTGATGCACCTAATAATTATTTGAACCTACTTTTTAAAAGTGCAAATCTAAAATAATATCAAAGTACATAACTTCGTACATAAGGTACTTTGCTGATCTCAAGTCTAAAGATCACTTATGCCAATCCATTGACACATGGTAACATACCATATAGTTTCTTATGACGGTTTCATTACATATACCTATATGTCTCATCTAGATATCAACATATCTATAGTGTATGAGATCACCACATTATTCTAATAGAATGTGAGATGACATACGCCGATTTACTCAAGAATTATTGATATCATGTTTTCTTAATAATTCAACAACCAGTGAATAACTATTTCAGACTTTGCAACAATGTAGATCCAGAGCGATTTGAAAAATTCTTGAAGAATCCGTGAACTTAGCTCGTGAAACTCT
>JANHAO010026394.1:0-11104 GCA_026873985.1 Saraca asoca | reverse complement strand
GCATATATTATAAGTGTTGTCTGGATGCCCAGTAGGTAGTTGTTGTGTATAATCTGGGCCACTGCGCATATGTTATATGTTTATACAGGTTGTTGGGCATGTAGCCCTTTGTATTTTGTATATGGCCATGTGCCTGGGTGTCCAGAAAACAGAGGAAACTTTGTCAAATTTCATGTAGAGAATATAATTTGTATTGAAGGGTTAATGGAAATTTTGTGCATTAGTGTTATGTCAGTGCCATATGGTAAGGCTTGTAGGGGGTTTCCTGAAGGAAAGGATTTCCTAATGGTGACTTCCTACGCCGGTCACGTTCCATAGGTTAGGTCATGACATAGAGCCTATGTTGTTTTCTTTTAATTCATGATTAAAGATTTGATTATCATGATGATAATTGAGATTATGTGCATGTTGTAATTTGATCCCATATAATCAAAATTTTTCATTCAAAATATAGGATTTTTTTGTAAATTTTTTTTCATAAACTAATATGGATTGGATATATACTTTCATATGGAAAATACACTAAAGAGGAACTAACTAGTTGGTTGGTTGAATAACATGTTAGTAGACCAATTAGTTGGCTGAATATGGTGGCTGGTTGAACTAGCTAGTCATGTTTGTGTGCTAGATGGTTTTTTGGCCACCACACATGGTGGTTTTAGTCATCTTGGTTCGTTGTAATGATTGCTAATTAACCCTTTGATTGATTGTAATGACAATTAATCAATTCTATAGTTTAATTGCATAAATGTAATTTAGGAAATTAATTACAATAACAATCAATTTTGAGAAAGTTTGCTTGAATTTTGTTTTTGTAATTATGAAAAGTTTTCTTAACTTTAAATCTAATTTGAATATGATTATAAATTGATTAAAAATAATTTTGAGAACTTTCCTTTTATTTTAATAATCAATACAATATGATTATAAATAATTTTAGAAACTTTCCTTTATTTTATTTACTTAATTGCAAAGTTTTAGAAAGAATGGTAGATATGACTAATTGATTGGTTTTAGAATTAATTAAGATTAATGTCCAAAATAGATTGATTGCAATGTTTTGATGATCAAATCAAATTAACCAACTTATTTAAATTAGATGTTAAGCAATAACTTATAACATGCATGACTATAATTTGAATCAAATAATTAATATTCTATGCCTTTTTGTCTTATATATATCATATATACTTGAATTCACGGTAGAATGAATGTGGACCAAAGATTTTTATGAATATAATGTATATTCTATTATTGGGTATTTTTATTAAATAGGGTTTATGTGTCATGCCTTTCTCTCAACTCCTAAATGTAAAATTCTCTTCTCATATCACTCTTCTTAAATGTTACTGAAGGCTTCTCTTATATGATGTAATTAGTTATATATGATAGAATTAGATAATTTTATTTTTCTATGGAAACTATTAAAGAAGGCACTCGAAGCATGATGCTGCATGACTTATGGAGATAGAAGGTGTACATTACAAAGACTTTTCCCTTTTACGGCTCGGGGGAGATAATTTTAAATTGGTCCATAATTATCTCATATATGTTATGCATGCATGTGATTTATATTATAATATAAATGGTGATGTATGTTTCACTTAGGCTAGTTGATATATGTGCAAATATAAACTAGTTAAAGTATGCATGTCATCCATGAGATCTTTAATAGTTAAGCCCTGAATTAATTAAAAAATCCCTCACTAATTTAATTTACATGTTAAGAACATGATTGATCACCACCCATGAAAATAATGATAACCAGAGATTGATCTTATGATAACTTTTTGGCCTCTTTCAAGGTTACACTACATCTTTCATGTTATTATTATTAGAACATAAGTGATATTCTTGTTTGATGGTTTCAATTTAGCAAACATGTATTTTTTTTTATGGCCTCTATCATGACTATATAGTGTTTGGGTGAAATTATGTTTTACTTTAAATGTTATAAACAAAGGATTGTTTATAATGTTTAATATGATGGATAATAAATGACAAAGGATTGTCAATCTAATGATTAAGAGTTACATGGACATGTAATTGACAAGAGTTGTCTACCTAGTCTAATTTATTTAGATTCCTTGGCCTTCATCAAGTTCAAGTAAATTAAATTGGGATCTAAACCTACTATGATTATCATATGATAACTTGATTTTAAGATAAAGGGTCATTAGAATTAAAGAAAATAGTGCAAGTTCATTTTATTAAATTCCATATAAAATGAATATTGTGTTTATATATTAATCCACTCTGTTATTGTTGAAGGTTATTAACATGACGAATAACATCTCTTTAAGGAATATATTAACTAATAGCAAGCTAACCAGGCCAAATTACATCTCTTGAAAATGATCCTCCTATACCTCCATCTGAAGGTTTGAGTGAGTATGTATGCAAGTTTTAACTTTGATGCTAACTTGAAACACAAGGAAGATATGGAACAAGCAGTGTATATGATGCTAGCTTTAATATCTCTTGAGCTTCAGAAGCAGTATGAAAATATGACTTCCTCTAAGATGGTTATACATTTGTCAAAGTTATATAAAGGATATGCTTATATTGAGAGATAACAAATATCTCATGAACTGTTTAATTGCAACATAGCTAGGGGATCATCTATTGCAAACTCATATGCTAAAGATGTTTGGGCTAATAGAAAGAGTGGCCCAACTCAACCATGTGATCAATAATGATCATGTAGCGAACATTATACTGCATTTCCTTCCTAAGTCATATAGGCAGTTTGTCATAAATTTCTTCATAAATAAGATACATGTCTCTCTTGCAGAGTTACTCAACATGTTTAAGACTGTGAAATGACTTTCATGAAAGAACAACCTATACTAATAATCAACATTTCTTCTAAGCCTAAGAGGGGAAAGAAGAAAAAGCTCAAGAAGAAGAGTTTTAAGGATAAGATTGAGGTTAAAAAACCATAAGGAGGTATATAAAAGAAGAAAGAAAGCACTCACAAAGGTATTTACTACCATTATGGAGTAGAAGGCCATTGAAAGCAAAATTGTAAAGCTTATCTTGAGACCATGAAGCAGAAGAAGCATAGAGAAGTTTCTACTTCATGTATCCTTGTGACTGAGATAAACTTGTCTTATTATTCTGTTGATTTTTCGATATTAGATACTAATTGTGGCTTATACATTTGTAATAATGTGCAAAGACTAAGAAATAATAGAAGGTAGCAAAAAGGTGAAATGGATCCACTAACTGGGAATGGAGAAAAAGTTACTGCTGTTAGTGTACGACCTTACCTTTTAGAATTGCCTATGTGTTTAATTCTAGAACTGAATAATTGTTATTGTGTTCTTGCAATTTCTAAGAATATTATTTTCATTTCTTATTTAGATCATGAAGGATTTGCTTTTACCTTTAAGGATAAGAATTGTTCTTTTTCATATGGTAACTTGTTTTATGGTACTTGCAAACTTGTCAATAGATTATATATTCTAGAACTAAGGCATGAGAACCTAAAATTTAATGAATCCACAAATTTGTCCTATCTTTAGTATTATAGACTTGGTCATATTAATGAAACTAGAATTATGAAGTTACATAAAAATGGATATTTGGATTTATTTGATTATGAATCATATGAAACATGTGAATCATGTCTCATTAGGAAAATGACTAAGAAACCCTTTACCAGATAGGGTAAACATGCCAAAGAAGTGTTAGAGTTGATGTATAGTGATGTCTCCAGTCTAATAATTACTCTAACTATAGGTGCATTTTCTTACTTCATCACTTGCACCAATTACTATTTTAGATATGAGTATGTGTATTTGATGAAATACAAGCTTGAAGTTTTTGAAAAGTTTAAAATATTCAAAAATGAAATAGAGAAACAAACTAGAAAAAGTATTGAGACACTTAGATCCAATCGAGGTGGAGAATACTTAAGCCAGGAATTTATGGATTACTTAAAGGCATTTGGAATTCTTTCATAGTGTACTCCACCTACAATGCCATAAATAAGTGGTCTTTCAAAGGAGAAACCATACCTTGCTTGACGTGGTGCATTCCATGATAAGCTTTGTAACTTTACCAATATCTTTCTAGGGCAATATTATAAAAATTATTACACATATCCTTAAACGTGTCCCATCAATGTCTGTTGATAAGACAACCTATAAGCTATGTTTTAGGAAGAAACCAAATCTTTCACATTTGAAGATTTAGAGATTGATGAACATAATTTATATTCCTTTATGCTTAGTCTTTTGTTATGTTTATGTGCTTGATTGGATACTTAGGAATGGTTTTGTGGTTTGCTAAGTTTTTATGCTTAATTGAGTTTATTTAGTAAATTTATACTATTTTAGGATTTTGGGCATATCTAGAGTTCCAAATCTGGTTTTGGGTATTCTTATGTCTTTAGAAAGCTAAAAGGAAGAGATATAAATGTCATGAATAGCTGAAAGCTTAGTTTAGACATTTTAGGGGTGAAATAGCTTAGAAGCTAGAGCAAAGTATAATGTTGAGATCCAGAGGTAGTGCACTATGATCAAAACACTAGGGTAAGACTCTATTTATAATTAGGTTTTCTCTTTTTCTTTTTATTTTCCCTTTTATTTTGTAATCAATGTGTAGATAGATTCTACTCTCAATCTAAAGGAATTCTACATCATTTCTATTATTGATTGTGAAACTTAATTTAATTATTAATTTATTCCAATCTGGATTCCCTTAACTATCTACTTTTACTACTTATAATCGTTGTGAATGGTTGAATAAAGGGCCCATTAATCAATTATCCAAAGTGGTTTAATGCTAGCTGAACTTTCATAAGTAATCTTATTATTTGTGGCTGTTTGGTTGTAGGGTAGTAATAGGGTCTTGATAAGCTACTGAAGTGAGTCAATTCTCCTAGATAATTAAGGGTAATTAATTAGATTATTGCTGGGGTAATTTAGTTAATCAGACTTAGTGTTTTTAGGACTTAATGCTATTGGTAAATTGGTTAGGGTGTTGGACTTTAGCTAATTTAACAATAATTGTCAATTGGGTGTTGGGTTTGGTTGACTATTTTAAGGAGAAAGTAACAAAGTGTAGTTAAGTGCTAGGCTTAATTAATACCTTGGCTAAGTGGTTAAAATGGGAATGAAAGATTAGTGTCAAAATTAGTCAATGAAATGATTGTAGGAGTCCTTTGGATTGAGCATTTTCCATTTGATTTACCTTTAATTTCAGTTCTATTTTGCATGCATTCCATTTGTTTGATTTAATTCCTAGTCGAATTAGCATCCTACCCTCTCCCCCCATTTTATCATACTGTAAGCACATAAATTTTAATTTTCAATCTCTATGAACATGACTTGGACTTACCCTTGCTACTAGCTAGCTTATGTAGTTCAATATTATTTTTGGCTGATTTTGACAGCCTTTCAGGGATGTTTTTCTAATGTCAAGTGGATCATCACAAAATGTTAGAATCTAAGAGTGAAAAATGCTTATTTATGGAATGCCTTGAGGAAATAAAGGGTTATTACTTTTACAACCCAACTGAGCAAAAAAATATTTGTCTCAATAAACACTAACTTCTTAGAAAAGAAGTTTATCCTTGTAAAGGCTAGTGAGAGTAAAGTAAAATATCAAGAGCTTCAAAAACCATAAAATAACATAGAACACATGGTTAAGGATGAGCATGATTAAGTATATTACAAGGTCAAGATAAGTAATCAAGCTTAAAGTATACCTGTACCCTAGAGATCTAGTAGGGAATGTCGTGAACTTGAAAGATATGATTTTCTCCTCACATAAGAGAATAATAATGAGCCTATTAATTATCAAAAAGCAATATCAGATATTGATTTCTTGAAGTGGCAAAAAGCTATTAAATTTGAAATAGATTCGATGCATGAAAACTAGGTATAAGATTTAGTCATTGCACCTGAAGGAATAAAATCCATTGAGTGCAAGTGGGTCTTTTAGAGAAAGATAGGTGCAGATGACAAAGTGCAAAACTACAAAGCTAGGTTAGTGATAAAAGGTTATAGGGAAGTATAAGGTATTGACTATGAGAAAACCTTTTCACTAGTTGTTATGTTAAAGTCTACTAGGAATTTACTTGCAATAATTGCATATCATGACTATGAAATTTGCCAAATGGATGTCAAAACAACTTTTCTTAATGGAAACTTGAATGAGGATGTATATATCATACAATATAAGGGCTTTATCTCTAACTTGAACTGCACAAGTTATGTAAGATACAAAGGTCCATATATGCACTAAAAGCAAGCTTTATGGAGTTGGAACATCCATTTTGATGAAGTAGTTAAATCATTTGACTTTATCAAGAATGTTGATGAATTGTGTGCGTACAAAAAGGTTAGTGGGAGTGTGATCATCTTCCTATTATTGTATGCATATGACATATAGGAAACGACATTCCTATGTTACAATTTATCAAGTTATAAATATCTAAGACATTTTCTACAAAGGATATAAGAGAAGCAAGCTATATTCTAGGTATAAAGATCTATAGGGATAGATCATAAAAGTTGCTTGGCCTCTTCTAATCCACATATGTATACAAGATGCTAAAAAGGTTTAGCATAGATGGGTATAAGAAAAAGGTTCTTACCCATGACTCATGGTATTCTAAGAAATAATGTCCTTAGATGAAAGATGAATGAGAACACATGAATGTGATTCCCTAAGCATCTGCAATAGAATCAATCATATATGTCATGCTATGTAAGCGGCTAGGTGTCTTCTATACACTAAGTGTCATTAGTAGATATCAAGCCAATCTAAATGAAAGACACTATAGTGTAGTCAAGACCATCCTTAAGTACTTGAGAAGAACTAAGGATGTATTCTTAATATATGGAGGAGACCTTGATTTGAGAATCAGAGGTTTCATAGATGTAAGGTTTCTGTCAAATCAGGGTGATTACAAATCATAGTTAAGATTTGTATTCACTTTTACTCAAGGTACTTTATGTTGGAAAAGGTTCCAAGCAAGATATAATTACAGATTCTATAACCAAATACCTTATTACTTTAAAATCAACAAAAGTGGATGTTTGGATAAAGAAGTTCATCACCAAACTAGGGGTGGTTTTTGACATTGTTATTTTGAGAACAATAGACCCATAGCTAAGAACCAAGGTCTCATCAAAGATCTAAATATTTCATAAGGTGTTACCACTTGATTAGAAAGATCATAAAACATAACAAAATAAGAATAGAACAAATTCCTACAGACGATAATATAGTTGATCCCTTTACTAAGGGTTTATCCTAACAGAAGTTTAATCACCATTTAGAAAGAGTAGAGATTAGATATAAAGTCATTAAAATATAATTACATATAAATAAATTGCAATTGAAATTATAATTATGAGATAATTTATACATATAATTATATTTCTATATTTCCCTAGTTGTTGAATAACTGAGAAAACATGATATCAATTATTCATGAGTAAATTAACATATGTTATGTCATATTCTTCTAGAAGAATGTAGTGATCTCATACACTATTTGATATGCTTATATCTAAATAAGACATATGGGTACATATTATAAAATATATGACTGGATTGGCCAATCATGAGAAATCATATGGAATGTTACCATGTGTCAATGGACTTCTCATGTGAAAGGTGGTGTAAATGATCCTTAGACTTGAGATCAACATTATATCTTATGTTTGGAATCATGTACTTTGATTCTATTCTAGGCTTATGCTCTTAAAGAGTGTATACTATAAGCATTTTTTATTTGATCACTTTTTTATCATAATTTCGCTTGATTTTGATGTTAAAAATAATTTAAGTCTGACAATATTTTTTAGTGGTTATTATTTGTTTTGCAGGATTAAAGTGCATAAGGTTCAAGGGAACCACAACTATATTTAACAATTATTTTTTCTTTAATAGGATATTTTGTAAGTGAAATTCTAGTCAAACTTGATACAAATAAAATTCTTAGAATTGATAAATTGAGGTAGCAATAAATTTCTTAAAGTGGTTTAAAATCAAATATTTTTCAAACAAGTTTTTAAATGATTGTTTACAAGTGCAAGTTTTGTAAAAATCATTTTACACTATGTGAATCGATTCATGTTGAAAAACTTGTGAAAACTATTTGAATTAGTTCAGTAATCAATTCATGAAGAAAAGCTTTGAAAAATGTTTTTACCCAAGGTTAGGAAAATCATCTAAATTGGTTCCCTAATCAATTCAAGACTTGATGTCAATATATTATGATTCAATTCATCAATTGATTCAAGTCTTGAATTTCTTTATGACATTTATAAACAAATTGATTCACAAATCAATTTATACGTTAGTAACTACTATGAATCGATTCATGAATCGATTCAAGGATGAAAAATTAGTTATTTTTCAAATGTGGGTTACAGCAGCTACAAATACTAGTTCAAACCTAATAGTTTTCGTAGCAAACACACTTCTTTAAGAGTGAAAATCTCAGAGCTATTCAATCTTAAGAAGATTCATTACTACCTCACTTTCTCTGATCAATTTAAGGATCTTTTATTAAGATTTGAAGAGAATTATAGCTAGATGTTTGAGATCTTTATCTCAAACTCAGTATTGTATATCTCATTTGTTTCTTGATTTTACTTTCAGATTTCTAGGCTGATAGGAATCTAGTCTTTGATTTTAATTTGGCAATTTCTAGATTGATGGAAATTGGAAATATAAAGGAAGAGATTGATCTTCCTTTGCATCTTCATTAGCTATGAGGTTAATTACAGTTAGTTGAAGAGTGCATTGAATTCTTTGTGCATCTGTAGGTTATGAAGTTGATCGTAGTCTGATAGGATAAAAGAATTGTTATATCTAGGTTAGCAAGAGCCCAACTAATTCTTGTGGTTTTAGGTTTTACAAGAGCCCAGTGTAAATCTTATTTTATGAACTAGCTATTCAAGAGTCTGGTTAAAATTTTGTTGTAGTCAATAAAAGAAGTCATCCAATTAAGGATTGACTCAGTGAATGTAGACTTCATCTGTAATTTTAGATAAAGTTAAACTATAAAAATTATAGTGTCTTTATTATTTCTTTACAGTTCTTTATATTTTTGCAATTTATCCTTACTACAAAATTATATTCTGTAATTTAATTTTACTGTAATATAATAATTATGCTATCTTGGTTTAATATTTCTACTACAATACTGGTTCATTATACTTCTATTGAACTGCTATGATGAAAATGTTGTAATGTTGTTTCTACAATACAGAAACTATTTTTGTAATAAACTATTTCTACTGCACTCTGTTATTCAGATTGATTGTTTAATTGGATCTGCAATATCATATCATATCAAATCAGTTATTCTAATTAAGATTTTCATCACCAAATTAGCTTCCTAATTTAAATGCAGAAACAATTTTAAAAAGACTTCAGCTTTTACAATCCAAAAAGAACCTAAGTTATTTTTAAAAGGAGTATACAATTTACTAACATAAAAAGGGCAAGATCATTTTTATTACTCTGATATATATTTTTTAGGACTTACAATTAGTATCAGAGCTTATGGCTTTTGATACTCTCTTGTTTTCAAAAGAGAAAATGGATTCTATTTTTACATTGTTACCTGAATATCTTTCTTTATAAAAACCCTTGGTTTTAATGAACATCATTATACATATTGGAAGCAAAAGATTAGAGACTTTATTGAAGCAACTGACATTGATATGTAGAACTTGTAGAAGATGGTTATGATCCACCTCAAACCTTTATGAATGGGATTTAACAACCTAAATCAAAGTCTTTATAGACTGAAGAATAGAGGAATATGCACTTCCTTGCCTCTACAGCCAAATGGATCATCACCAACTCTCTGTCCCTTAATGAATATGAGAGGATTTCAAACTACATAATAGCATAATAGATTTGAGATACATTAGAAGTAGCACATGTAGGAACTACGTAGGTTAAGGCATCTAAAGTACATGTTTTAGTGTCTAAGTATGAAATGTTCAAGATGAAATAGGGTGAATCAATTAAAGATCTTATTCAAAGGTTTACTACAATAACTAACTATCTACTATTACTTGGAAGAAAATTTGAAAATGCAGATTTGGTATACAAAGTTCTAAGATCACTCACTAAAGAATGGCAACCAAAGGTGATTGCCATAAAGAAATCACTCAAGATGGGTATGCCAACTATACATGAGCTCTATGGAAATCTAGAAGAGCATGAGCTAGAATTAAAGAGGTATAAAAGAATGGACATGACAAAAGAAAGAAAAATCTGGCACTCAAAGTTGTAAAAATATCTAATTAGGTGAAATCAAATACTGATCCATATATAAATGATAAAGAAGATATGACTTTGCTAAGCAAGATGCTGCAAAGGATTCTTAGAGAAAAGAGGAGTGAAGAAAAGTGGAAAACAGTAACACAAAGGAAAAATCAAAACAAAGCTAATTAAGGAAACATTGGTGTTAGCATTACACCTATTTATTTTGAATGCAAAAAGCCTAGACACGTTAAACTAGATTGCCTATTCTACCTAAAAAGACAGCTTGAAAGGAGAAAAAGAAAACTGTCCTATAAGAAAAGAAAGCTGATCTAGCTATTTGGGAAAATAAGTAGACTAATTCAGAAGATGAAGAGAAAGAAGAAGATGCCCTCCTCTGTCTCATGGCAAGACTTAATGACAATGAGGTATTTAGTAATGAGTCTTTCTTCTACTCTGAGGATGAACTTAATTTTGATAATAAAATTTTCTATTGCTCTAGTGAAAATGAGATTGATGATAATAGTGATGAAGAAATAGATGATATATGCATTGAATTGTATGATTCTTTATTAAAAGCTAAAAATGAATTGAAGCATGTTAAAAGTGAAAATGATAGCTTATTGAAGAAAATTAGTAAATTAGAAAAAGCAAATAGTGATTTGAGTATCCTAGCAGAAAAGTTTGTTGAGTGAGAGTAAAGCATGTGATCAGTGTGAAATTTATAAGTCTGAAACAGATAAATTGACCATAGCTTTACAAGGATCACTAATGGTGAGATAAAACTCAACAGCATGCTAAAAAGTCAAAAGAACTTTCATAATAAGTCTGGCTTAGGATATAGATAACAAAGGAAATA
>JANHAO010026393.1:0-11099 GCA_026873985.1 Saraca asoca | reverse complement strand
TCAACTTTTTATTTTAATCCTTGCTCCCCCAAATATAAATACTAACATTATTATTAATTTATTTTATTTATTTGAGGCATTACAAGTTCCCCTCTGTATGGGATTCATGTTAAAGTTAAATGATGGTAGTTGTATCTAGTTACAATACAAATATGAAAGGATTTTTAGGTACTACTTCTCTTATGGGAGGATTGGACACAAGGCAAATACTACTTGCATTTAGACTTTAGAACAAATTAATGCCTCTACGCATATGTCATTTCACAAAGCCAAGATAGTGTTTAATACCAATATTGGAGTTGATTTGACTAAAATACATTTTGCTAGTGATGAAAGGGCTTTTGCAGACCATCTTTCCTACATAACTTCCTCTATTAACCTCATTTATGACAATGAAACTTTACAATATCATCCTTATGATATAAGAAGAGCTAAAATAAATGAAGACCCTAATATTTACCCTAGGCCACACCTACTCCAACTATACCATTAACCAAACTCTCAAAGGATGGGGATTTCCCTACCCAGGAATGTTACCTAATGGAGGATAATATTACCTATAAGGATGAAAGATAGGTAGACAATCTTTTGACTAATCCTTTTAACCTTGTCCAAATGTCTGATAACCCACAAGGCAATTATATCAACCAATTCCTTACTATAGAGATGGAAACCATGGAAAATTTCAACTTGAGAACATCTCGTACCCTAAGAAATATTAAGCTATTAGATGGACAGTTTATGTTGACTAATGGTAATTTACTCCAAGAATGTATGGAGTCTAGTCAAGATGCAACCTTTAGGGCACAAGCCTTGAATTTTAATCTCAACATTTCATAAGGAAGATATAAGATAGAAAACATACCAGTGGAGGCTGACGGCTACCACATTCCACCATTAGACAGAGAAATTGGCCCTATTCGAGAATAAGGTCATCAATTAGGATCACAAGATCTAAATCAACAGCTGGCAGAATGGTTACATGCCTCTCTTCCACCAAGTATAGAATATTCTCTCTTTTAGGCTAAGTTTAAAGGGACTTTTCCTTTTGGATCCCTTCAATTGGTTCTTTGCTTTGACACTTTGGTTCTGTCAGAGTAGAAATTCAAGCTCAGCTTTTCAAGGTAGATCCTTTGGTACATTTAGCTCAAGTTAGAATAGTAGGCATTTAGTAATCCTAGGAGAAATAGGAGATACAAGTACCAATGCCAAAACCTCTCTAAAGACGGGAATTAAGGATTCCACCCTTCATCTAAAGAGATAAAAGCTTAACCATTATGTAGTTCTAAGAAATTTTCTAAACTGCATTGTGATCAGGGATAAAGTGAACACATGACCAGGTATGCTTATTCATAAAGTTCTTTTTTCAGAAGACAATATAATTTAAAATAGGAGTAATAGGCCATTAACAAGTGGAATTAGCATAGAGGAGCTTGAGGACAAAAGTGATGGCCATAGCTCAGATATTATTAAGTTTCTAGGCATATAAAATAACAATTTCACATGCCAAATCCTACAAAAAAATCTCCTAGATATTATTATTGAAAATGATAACTTAATGGCTATTTGGTGGAAATCACTCATAAGTTTGGCCAATTAGCTGTGGGGTTCCAAGAAGCTAACCCTCATTAGTTTTCTCAGGCAACATAAGGCCATGACATAGAACTATTGAGGATTAAACTGTAACTTGATAGTCTAAAGATGTAAACAGCTTTTGAGAAAGTATGTGCTGGACTTTGTATTCCTATCAGAGACTTTACAGCCAGTCCACAGACCAAGAAGTTTGTTCTAGGGATTGGGATATGCAGAAGTCCTAGGATTAGATGCTAAAGGTTATAAGGGTGTAATTATATGGACTTGGAAATCTAACTTCAAGGTAGTTATTGTTTCTTAGACTCAACATTGACTCCATATCAAGGTCCAGCAATCAAATTTTAAAAAATTTCTTTTGACTAGGATCTATGGACCACCACACATTCAACATAGACATCAGTTTTAGGAATTTAAACAAGAACCAGGTCAAAATGTGTATATTCTCTAGCTCTTGATTGGTGATTTCAACCAAGTGATAAGTGTAAAAGACAAGCTTAATTCCAATCTTAATCTAGAAGGTGCAACCTATTTCCAGTAGACGATTTACCATTTTGGACTTCTAGAAATTAAATTAATGGATGTTTGGAACACAAAGTCTAATAATAAGGTTGGGGATACTCTTGTAGTGGAAAAACATAATTGGACTTTTTGCAATGACATATGGCTTTCTTAGTACCCTTATTCTCAATTATTATGTTTACTAATAGTAACATGAGATCATGCCCTAATTATATTGCAAACAACAAAGGACCATACTTATAAAAAACATGTTTTTAGGTTCCAAAATATATAGCTCACGCATGATAATTGTAAACACATTATCCAGAATTCATGGTCCAGACGCCTTACTGGACACATAGCATACCAATTAGTTAACAAACTAAATGAAACTAAAAAAGGCCTAACTCAATGTGACATAGTTTGTTTTGGTAGGTTTCAACTTGAAATTCATAACTTGGAAAACTAACTAATGATTGCATAAAGTCATTCCTTCTTAGCTAACCAGCAAGAGCAAAAACAAATCAGGCAAAAGTTAGATAACCTTTTAGCTTGTAAGGAGATTCACATGGCTCACAAAGCACATCAACTATGGCTACTTAATTGTGACAAGTGTATCCGGTATTTTCATTTGGTAATTAACTAAAAACAAGCAAAAATTCAAATCTATGGAATCCCCGACTTGGCAGAACAGTGGCATTATAACCAAGTAGACTTATACTTATTGGCTACTTAGCATTTCCAAAGGCAATTCATAGATAGCTTTTTCTCAGAAGGAGAGAATGGTGCTCTTGTTGTAAATCTGGTAGTTATAGGAATTCCTAGACTAAATTAGACTTATGTCAATGAACTTATAAAGTTGTTCACTACTAATGAGCTTAGGAAGATAGTTTTCTTATTAAAGCCAAATAAGGCTATAGGTTCAATGGATTTCCAATTGGGTTTTATCAACATTTTTTGCCTATTATAGGACAACATGTAGTGGGTATAATCTAGTCCTTTATGGGTAAAGGGTATTTGCTCAGAGCCTTAAATCAAACTTTAATTTCCTTGATCCCCAAAGGCCAGTAATAGATAATTTTTGGTGACTTTAGACCCATAAGCCTTTGTAATGTCTCTTACAAATTCATCTCTGGAGCTTTGGTTATTAAACTTTAGAAGATTCTAAAAGACACTATCTCCTATACCAAAATGCCTTCATGAAAGGAAGACAAATTGGTGTCAACATAATACTAGCCATTAAGCAGATTTAATTCATGAGAAAGTGTAAGAGCAAAAAGAAATTCTGAACAACTGTGAAGATTGATTTTCGAAAAGCTTATGATTGCTTGTCTTGGAATTTTATCAAGGTAGTGTTGATCTAGATGAGATTCCTACATTCATGGTTCTAGCTTTTTATATAGTGTATTACCATAATTACCTTCAAAGATTCGATGAATGGAAAACCCACTGATTCTATCAATCTAACTAGGGGAGTGAAGCAAGGTGATCTAATCTCTCCACACATATTCATTCTATGTGTTAATGTGCTGTCTTGCATGCTCCAACAGGCAGAAAAAAACTATGAGATTCAAGGCATTAGGCCTAGTAGGAATGCCCTCTCAATTAACCACCTCTTATTTATCGATGATCTCATTCTTTTCTTCTAAGCCACCAATGAAAGTTGTCACAAGATTGTGAATTTACTCCAAACTTTTGAGCATGCCTCAAGTCTATATATCAACAAATTCAAATTTGAGGTCTGGTTTAGCCTCGATACCCCAAGAATGAAAATAAGAGAGTTGTCTAGATAATTGGGAGTTAAACTAGTACACATATTTGAAAGGTATTTGGGTACATAAGTTAATGACCCTAAATAAAAAAAGGAGAGAGGGAGGGAGGTGATAGATAAAATTGGCAAGAAATTGCAGGGATAGAAAGCTTGACTACTTTCAAAGGTTATAGATTAACCTCATGCAAAACAATCCTACAAAACCTACCAATTTATCATATGGCTAACTCAATTAAACAAGTCCCACCTACAACAAATAAAGACAACTATGAGAAGGTTTTGGTGAGGCATAAAGAAGATCATAGAAAGATTCACCTTTTACAATGGCAACAGCTAACAAGACCAATGAGTCAATGAGGTCCACGATTGAAACAGATGGAGTATTTAACAAGGCCTTGCTTGCCAATCACTTGTGGAGGGTGGTGTTTAAACCTAATAGTTTGCTAAGCCTGATGGTTATAGAAAAATATGGTAGACATAATCTTAAGAATATGGACAACATGCACTATAATGGCAATTAGAGGTGGCAGGCTGTGCTAGGCATTATAGATTTCATAACAAGTAAATTATTCTAATAGATTGGAATAGGGGAGAATGCTTTTATTCGAATCAAGTTCAGATGGGGAATTGATAGAGTCCATCATCTTAGAGGAAGCACAAACTTTTGGATGATAGACCTAATGATGGCTATCTATGGGAATTTGGAGTGTCATAAGGTGTTTAGCACCCCAAACTCCATCTATGGGGCTAAAGATTAGTTAGCCTAGACAAAATCAGTCATAGACTTTTACTTAGTCTATAGGGGCTACCAATTGCTAACACAAATGTCAAATATTAAAGGCAATCAATCCCAATCCCATGGACAATAATTTGGAAGCTTCCCCTTCTATAGAGAGTGATTGTCTTCTTTTGGAGACTAAGCATGAGATCCTTACCTATAAGAACCATCCTTTTCGCCAAACATATCCAAGTTCCCACCAGCTGCCCTTTCTGTCATATAAAGGAGGAAACTTTGGACCATTTATTCATCCAATGTTATTTCTTAAGGGCTATATGGTTTGGGTTCAGCTCATCAATTCGGGCAAAAGCTCTCTAAGCTTAAGATGAGGTACAGTGGATGAAGTCTAGTCTAATGGCAAGCCAACAATAGCTTTATGTAGTTCAAGATCTAGTCTGTCCATTAGCAGTCACTTTATATGCTATTTAAAGAAACAAAGTGATTTTTTAAAGCCATCCACTAGATGCTGTGGGAACCTTGCATCTAAATCCAAAACTGGCAATCTAGCTACAATCTGGCTTGTGTTTCAAGGGTTTAGCAAAGCAAACCTTAGACAATCTACCAGAATCCATCTTTCACAGCTCCAACTCATTGTTATAGCTCTGGATTACATATATTGGTGGATATTGTTAAAAAGAGAGTGTTAGGCAAAAAGGTTTATTTTAGTAAAAACTTACTTAAGCCTCATCGTGCCTATTAGAGCCTAGGATTGTATTTCAATACGAGTAACAATTTTAAGGCAATGACATGTTTGTTAGCTCTTAAGGAGTTGCCGAAGCTATGCCAAAAAGAACAATTTGTATAAGTGACAATACTCACTAGAGATCATAGGTTGAAACAATTCCTCCAAGGGTGTAGCATGGTCTACTGGCAACTAGCTCCCACACGGCATGACATTTCATTCCTATTGCAGAATCCAAGAATAGAAATTCAAGTTCTTGCAGACTCTGATCCAATGCCTTTAGCTGGACTCTTACATTTTGATAGAAAGACGATGTTTGCATCACGAAATAGGTGGTCTTTTTGTAACTTGTAACTACTATATGTTTATCTAGTCTAATAGAAAAAAAAAACTATTCTTATGCATATGTACTTTATATGAAAGTTTAGTAAATGATAATTTTGTGAGTTCTTATGCTTTTATTCAATAATAGTCCTATTTTAGTACAAACTGGATTGTGACATGTGACATATATCTTGCCTACTTAAGAATGCATTTGAATTGTACCCTTATGTTGCCTATATGGTTGGAAATTTTTGGATTTATTTATTCATATCCTTATATTGCTTGTATGTAAGTTTAGTAAACGATGATATGCTAATTATTTTTTCCCTTGTAGAATTTTAATCTTATCTTAGTGTAGTTTAATTCAAGGGTTTTGTTATGATTAACATACTTATCCCTTGGTTCATAAATGGTAAAATTTCTAAAGTTATGTAAGAAATTATGACTTGTAGGGACATGTGTATTAGTAAGTGATTCATTCATTGGGTTTATTTGAAACTCATTACATTTTTTTTAAAGAAATATTTTTGGTTGAAGAATAACCAATTATCATATGGATTATTTCATCAGAGATTGAAGATAAAAATCTTGAAAGATTATTTTGGTAATGGAATAATCTCCTATGTGCATGTATCTAAGATATTGTATTTTTTTTTTCAAATTGTAGTATCTTGTGATCTATGATTTATTTGAAGAGTTTTAATGTTGAAAAATAATTCGTATGGAGGGCACGTGACCCTGACAAATATCAGAAAAATAAAGAAAATTTTGTTAAATTTTTTATAAAAGAAATTATATGAATATAAGCTTTCTTGAAAACTTTGAGTACTTGTTCCTTTTTCAAGGCTTCTTGTAAAAAATTATTTTATTTATTCAAGTTTAAGCAAAGTATATACATTATCATGAGAGTCCATGTTGGATATATAGAAGACTTGTAGGAAGTTGTTATTGAATGATATCCTATGTTGATCACACTCCAAAGTTGTGGCATAACCAAAAAAAAAAAAAAATTACATTTTACTACATTATATATTGTTTATTGAAAGTTAATTAGTGTGTGGATTAATTAAACATTTGATAAAAATAAAAAGAACATAATAAGAAAAATAATTAATGCATTCTTGATTTTTTAGTGCAATAAATAAAAAGGAATGGAGAGAGTATTATCTCTTATATGTATTGAAAGGGACTTATTGGTGCAAAGCATAAGAATTGATTTTCAGTTACTCCCTGATTTTATTTCCTAAGATCATATCGCACTTCTTACTGTATTCACTATGGTTTATTTGCTAAAGGAATTAAGTCAACAAGAATATTATGCTCCATTATCTAAAAATTACGAGTATATTTTAATTTAGTCAATAACACAATCTTATGCCCATCAATATCAGAGAAAAACGTAAGGTTTATTATAATATTATAACATTCCATTAAGTCACCTGTGATCTATGTTCCAACCAAAGTGAAGCAAAGTGCCTTTACTAATAAAGGTCCCCTGTGAATAAAATCAAAGTCTATGTAATTGGAGCACTTGTAAGAGATATAAATTCATATATTTTGACTATTGACTCAAATTAGCACTCAATTATATATAATATATATTTATTTTGTTCATAGTCTATTCAACTCTTTTTGATTTCAATAGGTAATTTCTTACACGCTCTCTGCTCCTATCAAATTAAGAAGTCCCCAAAATCAAACGGCAAGAGTCTATCTAGATGAAATAAAAATTAATAGAATGAAAAAAAGATTAAAAGTGGTCCATTTAATTTTTATATTTACTATAGCAATATATCGAAGGAATGGAATAAAAGAGATAACTAATGACAATAATATGATTATAAAAAGGTACATATCTATTCAATTTAAAATTTAAAATTGAATATTTTATTATATAATTTAATATAATAAAAATAATTTATATAATAAATAATAAAAATATCATATTTAAAATTCCATTATCAAAATTATAATTAACAATTTTTTATAATAAAAATATAATAAATTTTAATTCATTGATTTTTATGTCATATTAAATAATTTTTTATAATAAAAAATATTTATTTTATAAATAATACAAAAATATATTATTTTAAAACTTATTATTAAAATATAATTATCAAAATTTTTATAATAAAAAATATTAAAAAATTGATATTGTTTTAATATTTATTAATATAAGGATATCTTTTGCATTATATGAAAAATATAAGGGATAAAGGTGTAAAAAATTTATTTCATAAATGATAAAATTACTATTCCATTGTTTTAATGATGGAACGGAAATTCTATCATCTAAGTGGTAAAAGTGTAAAATAATCATTCCATAAAAAATATTATATTTATTTAATATTATATATGAAAAATATGGAAGAAAATAGTATCCATTTTTTAAAGATAAATTATTTTTAATATCATATATTATTTTATTAAATATAAAATATAGAAAATGAAAAATTTTAATTATATATAAATTAATAAGATTTTTTTTTTATGAAAAATATCTTTTAAAAAAATAAATAGAGGCTATAATCTCTATTTTTTTTCCAAAAATTATTTTCTAGTCTCCAAACTGAATTTATGATAAATATATATTAAATAATCCCTCTCTCTTATTATAAAAAAGGTGTTTGCATTGGGACAAATAGTACATTATAGAGCGAGTTTGGACCGGCCACCACGGTCTCATACAAAGTCCTTCCTTCCACGGCCCTTCTTGAAATCCTGTCTTAAGACTTTTATCAAATATTCAAGAAGGTCGTATGAAGTTGAACCGAAAAGGCCATTGATTCATAACCACTGACTAAATCGATTTTGAATTAACAAATATATATATATATATATATATAAATGACACATACTCTCTAATATTATATATTTTGATTTATGATAAAAATAAAAAAATAATATAATACAAATTAATAACATAAATAGAAAAATAATTAGAAAATAATATAAATTTAATTAATGTGAAATTATAAATATATTATGCCTCAAATATTATAAAAGTATAAAAATTTATTTTTTTAAAAAATAAAATTAGAAATAAATTAATCCAATCAATCCGGTTTACATCAATTTTGATTGGTTCACTTATATATATATATTTTTATCTAAGATTCTTAATCAGATCAAGGGTGAGAATTTTAAAGTCAAGAATTTGAAAAGAGATGCTAATGTTAGTAACATCAATCAATATAACTACAAAAATTTTGAAAAAAATACTACTAATATAAAACGAAATTGTAATAAATTGTAACGATTTAAGAACGGAGCAATGTACCAAGATCTCCTTTTGATTGCTTATAGTTTTAATATGTTAATTTTGGAAGGAGTATATAATCCATTTGGATAGGGACCTACACTTTTGTCTAAAGAACTACAAGTACATCTTTGTGTCTCTTCTGTAACTATTGCGTATGATTTTTATAAAAAATTACCAGATGATTTTCTCCTTTCTGTTATATAGAAAAACTCCTATTTTTCTATCACTCTTTAATTCAACGATCTCTTATATAATTAAAAAAATTAAGAGGAAGCAATTTCCTTTTAAATTTTAATCATGCATTAGTATTTATACTCGGAGAATTGATATGAGTATGAGATAATATAAATTTGTATATAGCTGTATAAAACATAAAAACTTAAATGTTATATATCATGAGAGTTTTATTAAACCACAACTTATAAAATTGGACCAAAAATCTGTATATATATATATAATAATTTAATTCAATTATAAAATCATTTTAATAAATAAATTAAATTAGATTGGTTAAAATAAGTCGGATTCGATTTTAAAAAATTGATTGATTTGAATTTTTTTTATTTTTTATTTTTACAATTTATCTTTAAATTGGATTGTTCTTTTTATATATTTTTTTAATTTATTCTTATAGAAGTTATAATGATTTTTTATTTGTTATGTTTATAAGTTTTATGTATTATAAATTTAAATTTATAAATTATATTATATATTAATTATTTTTATATAATTTAATTTAGTATATTTAATTTCTTAATTATGATATTATTTCATTTAATTATTGATTTAATCAATCAATTAATTAGATCATAATTTAATCACACATTATGATGCATAGACATGGACTTAATTGCTTGGCAGTATGAGAAGCCAATTCAAAAGAAATCTCCAATTTATTAACGACAAAAAATGTATGATAACGTTACCGGTGGAAGAAAAAAAAGACCCAAAGAGTTGAAGCACATTTTGGAAGTATAGGAGGACTTAGACTATAAAAATCAAGAGACTTTTAATTGACTTCGTATAATTATCACAGCTACGTGGTTCATATTTCCAGTTTCCCTAACTACACGGCTAAGCTTTTTAGTGGTACACTTCAAAAGCTTACATTCTAAACTTAAACTTCAACCACACGTTGGTAATTCTAAGTTGTCATATGAATCAATCTTCTTCCACCAATGAATATACGCAACTTTTTTAATTGATATAGGTTTTGAGTAATTTCCTTTAAGTAATTGAAAAAAAATTAAATTAATGTTGTAAAAATAAATATTATACATAATTGATTAATAAATTTTGCATATATGAGCTAATGATTTATACAAGGTTAAATTAATTCGACATTTTTTATCATATTATTTATTTATTTTTAACTATGTTCTTATATTTTTAAAGTTTAGAATTCGATTCTTGTAATTATATTCATTTTTAATTGGTATTTTTTGTTAGATTTTTTTAAGTTTAAATTATTTTATTATTTTTTTATAATTTTATTTAATTTTTAATTAAGTTATTATGATTTAAAAATTTTAAATTGAATGTTTATAATTTTTTGTTTCTTATTAGATATTTTTTATTTTTTTGGGTGATTTCTTGTCTAGATTTAATCCTAATAGATTGGGATGATACCCACTTAAACTCATAAATTTTGCTTATCTTTACTCAATTTATGGGATCCAAAACCACGTATATTATGAATGATAATTGTGACAATAAAACTATTCAAATGTCAAAATGCCCTTAAAAGTTGAAGGTACTACAAGAAATTCTCACCAAGCTAAGTAGAAAAGTTGTTCAACTACGATGAAGACAACTAATGAATTGTACTATTAAGGTTGTTCGCTGTTCTATTATAACAATCAACACCAAAAAGTTTCCAAAGAAAATTAGGGCCTTGTCTGAGAAGTAGTTTTTCTGTTTTTAAAAATAATTTTTTCATTTTTCTGTTCTGCAAAAATAAAAAAATTTGTTTGGCAACCTATTTTCAAAAACTGTTTTCTGAAAGTGTAACTAAAAAATAGTTTTTAGGAAACAGTAAAATGATGTTTTTTCTTATTTTTGTATATAGCTGTTTTCAAATTTTTTTCAAAAATAAGAAAAATACCTATTTTCATTAATGATAAAATTATAAATAATATTAAATACATTTTTTTCATCTTAAAAAATAAAGAAAACACTTGTTTTCAAA
>JANHAO010026392.1:0-11106 GCA_026873985.1 Saraca asoca | reverse complement strand
TACAAGATTGGCCTCTCCCCTTCTGCTAACAAGGCAGTCCTATTTATAGAAGAAGGAGAGTAGCATACATTAAATGCTAGCTACAATTGTGTTACATCAATTAAATGAGAAAAGACAGTAAGAAGGCCGTATCTGGCCATAGGCTGTGAAGCAGGCTCTCTTAGGCCGACAAGTAGGCTTGTAGCCGCTACCTTGTCAGGCAAGGTGCCTTCCTGTCTCAAGCGAGGGCTTCTCGGGGAAGCCGCTTAGGCTTATTGTAGCCAGAAGGCGAGTTTGAGTAGAGCGATCGCTAAGTCGACGCTTGAGCCTATTGTCGCTGAGTCGCGTTGTCGCCAGAGTGTGGCCCTTAGGACCACGAGCGAGGCGAGCGAGACAGGCCTGACGTTTGCTATCGCTGTCCGAGCCTCCGAAGGCTCTTTGCTCGAGCGCGAGGACTGATCCTCAGTCCCTCGGGGACTCGTCCGCACGGGGCCATTTTTAGTGTATAACATAATCCTTTGAAACCTATCTTATGGACTAAGGTAACCAGCAATGCAATTGATACACTAGGTTTATGTATCATACAAATCCATTTATTATTAATGAAGATTTGGAAGAGGTAACAAGAAGTTTTAGGGGTTGTTTGATTAATACAGGAAGCAAGTTCCTACGTTCAAGAAGTAAATTCCTTTATAAACTTCTCAGAAAATGTTTAAAGTTGTTTGATTGATAATGAGAATTAAAAATTCATGCAAGAATTTCTCTTTACTTTAGGGAGGGTAGGAAGCAACTTCTTGGGAAGTTCTACTTTTGCTATTTTATCAATTAATTATTAATTAAACAAAACACCAATTTGTTACTTCCCAAAAAGTTACACTTCTCATGTAACATTCTATCAACTAAACAATCTCTTAGTAGTAATGTTGATGGTAAAACTGAGAAGGGATAAAAAAAGTTCTACATCGATGAGAAGTTGAGTGAGCTTGTGCCTTATAAAGATAGGGGCTCACCACCTCCCACAAGAGGGCCTTTGTAAGAAAACGGATAAAATCGTGTGGCCACAAGATCGATCAAAGTGGATAATACCTCGCGTGGGGCAAATTCATCTTAATCATCATTATTGATGCCATCTGTGGGGACTCCATGCTTGTACACCACGTACAAGCTCACTTGACACAAGAGGTGTTGTTCACTTTGGTCGATCTTGCTTTTGCAAGGTCTTGTCCTTTTTCTTAAAAGGGCCCTCTTGGGTGAGGAGGGCCATCAATGAAGATCGAGATGGTTTGTCGTCTTAACTTAGGAGGTATTGTCCGTTTTGACCGAATCGAGTCTCACGATTTTGTCCTTGCTTGGGGGCCCTCTTTGGGAGATCTTGTTCCCAAGAGGTATTGTTCGGCTTAGCTTAGAGATTGAGGCTGCGCAGTTTTGTCCCTCTCATTAGGAGGGGTCCTCTTGTGGGAGGGGGTGAGCTCCTAGCCTTATAAGGCACAAGTTCATTTGACTTCTTATTGATGTGAGACTTCTTTTACCCCCTATTCATTTTTACCATCAACAAGTAACAAGTGTGATCATAGCTACTTTAGAAAGAATAAGTTTAAACCCATATCTAAATATATATGTGAAAATACTAGATCTTCTAATAGAGGATGTGGGGCCCATAATAGGACCTGATTTCTTTATGAGAAAGTGTGAAAGTGAAAGTAGGAGATAACACATGAGCATAATAAAACTACTTCTAAAAAATTACAACTATAATGAAGAAATGCAAATTAGGCTAGAAAGAAGGTGTGAAAGATGAGGCCAATTATCCCCATTATTGCTATTAAAAATACTATAGAAGTAATTATTGAGACAAATATCCCTTCTCTCTAAACAACATTGAAGCGTCAAGAGCACACAAGCAGCTTAATATTGAAAACTTCTACTTTAAGTAAAAAAAAAAAATCACGGAATGGAAAAAGATTAATTATAATAACAAGTTATATGATAAAGTGTGTAAAGGTTTCTACCGTAGTTTGATAACTTCCTCACCACTACTCCTGTATTTTTATCAAACTCCTATGAGGGTGTCTTCCTTCCCAATCCTCACACACTCTATCAATTTGTTAATGAATAAAGATTAAAATATCATTTTAGTCCCTTAGAGATATAAATTTTTCAATTTAGTTCTTATTTAATTTTTATTATCAATTTTGTCTTTGATAAATTCAATTTTTTTAATTAAGTCCTTTTGTCTATTTATTTTATATCCTATTAAGTAAAATGATAATTTAAAAATCCAAAATCTTATATGATTTCATCTGTTGTTTGTGTGGACACTAAATATAATTTGTATAGAAAGATTAAGTGCTTATATGGATTAAACAATATTTATTAAATGTTAGAAAAGAAGAAATTAAATTATTTATCTTATATCTCTACTTTTGAATTAAAGTTATAAAGTAGATTTATAGTATGAATGGTACTATGTAAGCAATAAAAGATACTGGATCAAATTTTCGATTTTCATATCATTAATTTCATTAGAAAAGTTAAAGATAAATGAACAAAAGCACGTAATTGAATCTGTGAAGGACCACATCAAAAATAAAAATTAAATAAGCATTAAATTTAAAAAATGCATTTGTGACAGATTAAATAACGTTTTAGTCATAAAGATTAAAATATTGTGAACAAGTGGTTATCAAGAGAGGTAAATTCATACACTTGATCAAAATAATAAATTAATCAGCATTGATGAACGTATAAGGGAGAAATTAATGAGTTTCAATTAAAGTAGCTCAAGTGCAAGCCAAGCCGGTTGGCATTTGTTTAATGCGATAAATGAACCCACATATTATTAGTTAACAACATTTAAATTGTAAAGTCTAAATGTAACATGATGGGGGTGGAACCCTTTTTACCTAATATGTCTTAATTTATGTTTTGACGATGATTTGTTGATTATTGGAAAAATGTTTAAGCAAAGAATGTGTTTTGATTGACTTTTGCCCAATTACTCTTTGTTCTATAGAAATTTTTTTATTATTCTATGCAAGTATAATTACCTAAATGTTTTTTTTATGATATCCCTTTATTTTTTGGATAACAATGCCATGCAAAATATTTCAAACTTGTGCTTAAATGAATTAACTATAATACTCTAAAACTTCTTGATATAAACTAATAAACTCTGAGATTACTCGTTGCTTTTTGTAAAAAATCTGCAACATTGTTATAGCTGTGATTATATATGCCATTTCACTTAAATGGAATGCTCTGTCTTGTGTGTATGCTGTGCTATTTTTTCAGTGTGTATGCTGTGCTATTTTTTCAGAGTGGTATTTCAATGTTTTCTTTACAAATTGCCTTTAGAAAACCCTGTAAAATGCAAATTGCTTCTCAGAGTTTTGACATTGACAAAGTTCAAAAAATCTGTATAACTTTGATTTTGTCAACTGTTTCTTACCATTTGTCACATCATGTTGAGCTAGAAGATCACGCTTAACATCTGGATAATTCGACAGAGTAATCAAGCTGAGTTGGCTTACTGCACAGTGATAGTGACAACTTTGAAAGATTTCAGAAGTGTCTAAAAGAGCAAAGTAAAAGTTTTAAGCTTGACAGAGACCTTTATATTGAAAATTTAGAATTCAAATGAAAGAGTAATCAACATGAGCTAGCCAACTATACTTTGATTATGACAACTTATCAAAAATTCAAATTTCAAAGAGCAAGTTGCTCCATGTTCAATGTATCTGATCGAGAGTGACAAGTTTCTAGACATTTTGAAAAAGCAATCAACATTCTTGAGATTCGATATGCTTTTTGGTGCCTAGCTCATTATAAAAGGGGAAATGAACTTCACTTCAAATTACACAAGCACATCTCCTTCCCTCTTTATGAAAGCTTTGCTAGATCTAAATTCTCTTTGGTCTTCTTTTAAGCTTTTCACTTGTAAATTTACACTGAGAGCGTGAGAAATATTATAGCCTCTTTGAGACAAAACCTTTTTGATTCTGGAGTTTTGTGAAAGGTTCATTAGCTAGAGGTTGAGTGGGAGTGATAAACTTATAGAAACCTTGTAGTTAGGAATTTTGTCTTGGTGTGAGGCTAGAAAAATCTTAAGTTGAGAGATTGGATTGCTTGGTCCTTGAAAGGTTAAGTGGGAAAGATTGTAAGGGCTTTAAAAAGAAAAATTGCTAGTGGATAACCCTCAAGGTTGGCTTTGACCTTGAGAGAGAGGAGTAGACTCAAAGAGATTGTTTTCTCTTTGCACCATCAAACCTCTATACATTGGTACTATCATTCTCTTCTCCTACTCTTTTATTTTCATGCACTTTAACTTGTTTATCTCTTTTTGGTAATTATTTGATCTTTCATACATATTATTTACTTGTCTTTTTGGGAGAAAGTTTTCAAATATAAACTTGATAATTATTTTTATACACCAATTCACTCGCTCTTGGTGCATTTGTCCTATCAATTGGCATCAGAGCTTGATCTCTGGTGTTAAAGCTTAACCACTTTTGAGTAAAGATCTTGTATTGACAGGATAGACAACCTTGGATCATCACATAGACAAGAAGGACATTCTACATCTAGACCACCATCATTTGATGAAACCAATTATGGAAAAGTTGGATGATAATCTTCCTTCAAGCCATAGATGATGACATGCAAGAGATTATTGAAGAAGGGTCTACCATCCCAATGAAAGAAGAAAGTGGTTAACAAGTGTCAAAACCAAAGAGCTACTAGAGTGAAGCTGAAAGGAAAAAGGGTAGTCTCTATGTTAAAGCCATAAATGCTATCATATATTTTGTTGCACTAAAAAAATTCAAGAAAATCTTAAATTGCACAACAGCCAAAGACCTGTGGTTCAAGCTCCAAATCACTTTCAAAGGAGCAAAACAAGTAAGGCAAACTAACATTAACATGTTAGCAGAAGAGTATGAACTTTTTTGAATGGATGAAGGTGAAAGAATCAAACTTATATTCGAAAGACTTTTTGCCATCACAAATGGATCTTTTTGCTCTTGGAACAATCATTCCTAAACTGGATCTTATCATGAAGATGCTTAGAAGTCTTCTTAAAATATGACAATCCAAGTGTGATAATATTCAAAAAGGTAATAATCTTGAAACCCTTTCCTATGATGAGTTAAGAGGCAAGCTTTTAGCATAAGAAAAAACTTATCTGAAAGATACAAATGATTGAAGAAAAAGAAATATTGCTTTCAAAGCTTATATTGAAAATCAAGAAAATATAGAAGGAGAAGATGAAGTAGAAGAATTTGAAAACGAAATTGAGGAAATGACATATATTGTAAAAAGATTCATGAATATGTACAAAAGTTAAAGGCAAGATAGACAAAAGCCATTCATAAGAAAAGAAACAGTAAGAAATGAGCAAGTAAGAAAAGAAACAAGCAATCAGGTACTAACTTGCTTTGAATGCAAGGAATCTAGTCACATCAAGGTTGATTGCTTGAATGTCAAAAAGAAATTCCAAAGGAGGCCGTCAAAGAAGCAAGCAATGATGGCTACTTGGGATAATGAATCCATCTCCTTTGATGAAGAAATACAAGATGAAAGAGAAAAAGAAGTAGCAAACCTTTGCTTTATGGCCAGAGAACACTACACAATGATAATGAGTTATGACATTCATATTTCTTATGATAAGTTACAAAAAATTTTGAAAGTTTAATGGATGATTTTCGTAAAGCCATATCAAGATATCTTTCCATTTTGAAGAAAAATCTTCTTTAGAAAATGAACTTGAATCCTTGAAAAAGGAGAACCAAGCTTAAAAAATGATGCTGAATTTTTGAAAGATGAAAATGAAGTTTTGAAAAGATGGATTTTTTTTCCTCAAAATGAATTTATGAATCAAAATGCATTTTGATCAACTGACGTTGTCTTAGTAAAAAGGGAAAAAGAGAGCTTGGAAAAATAAAACCTTGTCTTAAAGAATAAGCTAGTTACTCATTATAGGAAAAGTAAAAATCAACCTTTGAAGGAGACAAGATTAGTTGCTCATTCCTTAGTGAATGAAAACAAATCCTGAAAGGAAAAGGGGATGGTTGCTCATTACTTAAAAATGAAAACTAGTTTCTAAAAAGGAAAGTAAAATCATTGAAAAAGGATATTTCTTGATTTGTAAAAAGGAAGAAAAAATTGAATGCTCTTTTGGGATTTCAAAAATGGTCCCTTGACAAAGGGGGAGTTGGATTTGTACAAGAAAAAGATAAGAAATATCAAGAAAATTTCTCTGTAAAAGCAATTCAAAGTTCCAATCCTTCTTTGAAATGTAACTATTGTGAGAAAAATGGACATATATCTCAATCTTGTATTCATAAGGAGAGATTGCATGGTCAAAATTCACAATGTTGGATATCAAGAGGTCAATACCTTAAAAAATAAGAGACTAACCTAAAAGGACCCAAAATGATTTGTGTATCAAAGTAGTTTTTATCTTTATAGCTTAGCCTCAAAAGTAATGTTAGAAAGGACTATTGGTTCCTTGATAGTAGTTGCTCAAAGCATATGACAAAAGATACAGACAAGTTCATGTCTCTCAAATCAATTCAAAAAGGTGAAGTAGGTCTTGGTGATGACACAAGACATAAGATTGTGGAAGTTGGTAACATTGATATTAAATTTTCATCTCACATTAATAAGGTTAGAATAGTGGAAGGACTCAAACATAATTTTTTGAGCATTAGTTAACTTTGTGACAAAAGCTATAAAGTTGTATCTAAATCCTCTTATTGTTATGTACAAAGCATCTCTAATAACAAAATATCTTTTGTGGGCCAAAGAATGGATAATATTTATGTTGTTTCTATAGAGGATATTCTTTCAAGGGAAGCATAATATTTTGCTTTAACAAATGATCAAAGTTGACTTTGGAATAGAAGGATTAGACATGTAAATATAGGCCTTTTTTCAATCTTTACAAAAATGATTTAGTCCTTGGCTTTCCTAAAATCAACTTTGAGAAAAATCACATATGCAATACTTTTAGCAAAAGGAAATAAGTAAAATCATCTTTTCAACCCAAAAATGTTGTTTCCACTTCAAGACCCTTAGAGTTGTTATATATGGAATTTTTTGGTCCTACTAAAACCCAAAGTTTTGGTGGCAAAAGATACGGGCTTGTTATTGTTGATGATTTCTCAAGATATATTTGGGTATTTTTTCTAGCTCATAAAGATGAGACTTTCAATACATTTGAAAAGTTTTAGAAAAAGATTCAAAATGAAAAATGTGTGTGCATATCAAGCATTAGAAGTAATCATGGTGGAGAATTTAAAAATCACTTGTTAGCTTAGCTAGCTAGACTATCTTTTGTTTTGATGATGAAAATAATTTTGATCATATCATATTATGATTATGTGTTGCAATGTTTGTTGAAAGTTTGTAGGTATCAAAGTTCATTAAGATTCTACAAAAGATCTACATTAGAATTGGGATTTTATTTTGATTTTTATAGGATCTTTTGTAAGTGAATTTTCCATAATTTAGCTCTAATTATTTTTCTTAAAATGTTTTTTAAAATGAGGTAGAAATATAATTATGAAATGAGATTATTTTAAGAAGTTTTCAAATCACCATTTCATTTGTTCTTTATTTCATAAAAATCATTTTTCACTCTGTGAATTGATTCACAAATTGATTCAGACAAGAACATATGAAATAGTGCTTGAAAACTGGAGTTACCAAAAGTTTAGAGAAACCTGTGAATCGATTCACAAATCAACCCTGAATTGATTCATGAATCAATTTACTTAAGTTAGTTAGTTGTAACCTGTCTGAAATCACTTACGAATTGATTCACAAATCAATTCACAAATTGAAAGTTAGTTATTTGTTATAATTGGTTACAACAAACTCTATATAAACCTTCCTCATTTCATTCAATAATATAACTGCACTCTAATTGATTTAGAGGAGTGTGAAAAACCTCTCTTTCATTTCTTCTACCTCTACATCTTTGATTTAGATTACTTTAAAGATCTTGGAGTTCTTTTGTGGTGGATTCACATAGATTAATTGAGATCAACATCTTAATTCTCTGGTTTTGTATTTTAAACCCTTCTCTTAGTTTTTTCTTTAAGATTTCTAGTGTTAGAAATTTGGTTTCTAGCTTTGGAAGAGCTCAGTTTAATTCTTCTAGGTTAGCAAAATCCCTATCTAACTTCTTATGTGTTTAGGTTTAGAAGAGCTTGGTTTAAATTCTTCTACATTAGCAAGAAGCCTATAAAGTCTTGTGTTATAAAACTAGTAGTTCAAGAAGCTGGTTAAATCCTGATGTTTTGATTAATTGAAGTAGTGATATAGTTGAGGATTATCCAATGGAGTTGACTTGAATTGCGGTTTTGATTCAAGTTGAACCACTTTAAAAATTGTGGCTCTCTTAATCTTCTCTTTATTGCCTTTCACAATTTTACTGCATTGATTTTGTCATACAACATTAACAATTTTGCAATTGAATTATAATTAATTTCTACTACCCATCTTGATTACACTCTTGCAATAATTTCAAAAAGAGAATTAATCTTCAATTTCAAAAGGAGTAAACACATTCCCCTAAAGGAATGAGGGAAAGATCCAAGTGTTGAATTTTAACTTTGATTGTGGGACCTGTCAGTTGGTATCAAAGATTTAGCTCTTGATACTCCTTTTGTTTGATAAAAATATGAATTTTAACTTGAATATTTTCTCTGATTGCCTATTTTTAAATCATCCATCTGCTTTTGATGCTGAGAATTTTGCATTCTGGAAATTTAAAATCAAAGTCTTTATAGAAGCCTTAGATGAGGATATGGTAGAAATTCTTGAAACTAGTTATGATTGGCCTAAGATAGTTGTTAATGGAATCTTTGAGCCAAAATCTAAGTTGTTCTGGATTGAGGAAGAAAAAGAAAAACATAGTTTTGCCTCCCAATTGAAATGAATCATTCTTAATTCACTGTCTACTAATGAGTTTCCAAGAATTTCAAAGTGCATAACAACAAAAGATATCTTAGATACCCTAAAGACCACCTATGGCTGTAGATTTGAGGTTGATGGCAGAAAAGAAGAACAACATTGTCTCTTGGCAACACAAGAAAATGTAAAGGTTCAAAAGTTTCCTACTTTCTATTGCACTTCTTATGTAAGTGACTTAGATGAGGCCAATAATTCTTATGATGAAACGATTGGTGATCTTAATAATTTTGATGATGAATCTTATGTAGGTCCTACTAACCTTTGTGTAAAAATGCATGAGGCATTGTTTAAGACTCAAGAGGAATTAAAGAAAGCTAACAAGGAGCTAAAGTAGTTGAAAATTAGGAATGAGGGTCTACTAAAAAGGGTTGAGCAGACTGAAAAAGAAAATGCTGATTTGAACATCCTAGTTGAGAAATTAGTTAGTGAGAATAAAGAGTGTGAGCACTGTGAATCCTACATGTGTGAAATAGAGAGATTGAATAAGAATTTACAAGGATTTTCAGACAACAATGCAAATTTAAACAATATGCTAGACAATCAAAGTGAATTTCAAAGTAAAAGTGGCTTAGGATTTAAGCAATATAAGAAGAAAATATCAAATAGGAATCTTAGACAAATTACCTGCTATTATTGTAATCACAAGGGCCATTATATCAGATATTGTCCATATAAAAATGGAACACATGTGTTGAAACCTAATAAAAAGCTTGTCTAGTTATCTAAGATGTATTTGTCTAATTCAAATGCTACTGCTATAAGGTTTAACAGAAATTCTACTATTGACACTAACAAATTTGGACCCAAAGTTTACTAGGTACTAGCCAAGAAAAGGTAACTTTAGTTTTACAGGTCTCTGTGGAAGAAAAGAAAGCAACTCAAGATTAAAGATAGAAGTTACACTCTCTACAAGACAAAAATTTGTGTAGTAACCTTTCAAAGCTTTAGTAAATTTTTTTTTCATGATTTCTTACTTTTATATTTGTTTTGTACATTGCATTTATTAACTTAAGCATCAGAGATGTTGCTGAGTTTGTTTTTATAGCTACATAAAGAGAATTTGTGTCTCTAAATGATTTGAGAAATTAAATCGGCTGAATAAATAATTAAGAAAACATTTAGAAAACAAAACAGTATAAAAATCGATTCATTAGTCAAAATTTGCTCTCTAAAATGATTCACAAATCAATTCAAAGTTCTTTACTATATATACTTAAATTGATGTTGAACTCATTTCGCAAGAACCTTAGCCAAAACACTTAAGACTTTCTCTCGAATCCTGTCACACCTCTCCCTCACAAAACCTTCAAAAGCTTCAATTTTGAACTTGATCCTATAGTCCCCTTATTCCTTGTTTCTTTTTTTATTTGATGATGTATTCAAACTTTTGATGATGATGCTGATGTATTATGATTTTGCTATGATGTTTGGTACTTTGATTATGGTTTGCTACTTTTTGGATATTATATTTGATATTTTAGTTATTTGGACTTATGTAATTTCTATTTACTTTACTTTATTTTATCATTTTTGGTACATATTTTTTGATGCTATTTTTCTTTTTGATGTGCCAATAGGGGGAGAAATATGAAATTTTTAAAAAATTCCATAAATTTTAGATAAGATCTCAAAAGATATTTCAATTTTAAAATAGATATTATTTTCAAATTAAAAGGGGGAGAAAAATAAAAACTAAAAGGGGGAGAAGAAAAATAAAAAGGGGGATAAACCAAAGGGAGATCAAAAGTAAAATTCAAATTTTAGATCAAAATTTTATTTCATAAAAACTAAATTTAAAAATTGTTGATTTTTTTTTTTCAAATACTTTGATCTTTATCTAAAATTGTTTGTTACTATAAAAAAGGGGGAGATTGTTAGCCTAGCCAGCTAAACTATCTTTTATTTTAATGATGAAAATAATTTTGATCATATCATATTATAATTATATGCTGTAATGTTTACTGAATATTTGTAGGTATCAAAGTTTATCAAGATTTTACAAAAGATCTACATTAAATTTAGGATTTTATTTTGATTTTTATAGGATTTTTTGTAAGTAAATTTTCCACAATTTAGCTCCAATTATTTTTCTTAAAATGTTTTTCAAAATGAGGTAGAAATATGATTATGAAATGAGATTATTTTAAGAAG
>JANHAO010026391.1:0-11101 GCA_026873985.1 Saraca asoca | reverse complement strand
GTGTTCCTATAGGTTTACATTTATCAAACTAGAATTTCTTTAACAATTCAATAGTATATTTAGTTTGATATAAGAAAATACCTCTAGTTCATTGTTTGATCTGTAGGCCAAGGAAAAAGGTCAGCTCCCCCATCATGGACATTTCAAATTCATCTTGCATTTACTTTAAGAAATTTTTGCACAATTGCTCATTTGTTGAGCCAAAAACAATGTTATCCACATAAATTTATACAAGCAGAATATCTTTCCCTTTTTCAAGTATAAAAAGTGTTGTATGAATAGTCCCTTTTTTAAAGCCTTTCTAGATTAAAAACTTACTAAGTCTATCATATCAGGCCCTAGGTGCCTGTTTCAGACCATATAAGGCTTTTTGCAACTTAAAAACATGGTTTGGATTTAGGAGGTCTTTAAAACCTAGGGGTTGTTGTACATAAATATCTTCTAAAATGTATCCATTAAGAAAAGCACTTTTAACATCCATTTGGTAAAGTTTAAAATTCTTGTACAAGTAAATGCCAACAATATTCAATGGCTTCTATTCTAGCTACTGATGCAAAGGTCTCATCAAAATCTATTCCTTCTTCTTAGTTTTATCCTTTTGCTACCAACCTGGCTTTGTTTATTATAATTACTCCATTTTCATTAAGCTTATTTCTAAAAACCCAACAAGTCCCTATTACATTATAATGATCAAATTTTGGCACAAGTGTCCAGACTTGATTTCTTGTAAATTGGTTTAATTCATCTTGCATAGCCAAAATCTAATTATCATCTTGTAGGGCCTCTTAAATATTCTCAAGCTCAATTAAAGAAACAAAAGATGAGTAATTGCAAAAAAATTTCAAATTACTGTGTGTTACCTGTTTGGATACATCTCCTATTATGAGTTCTCTAGGGTGATTTCCCATGAATTTTTAAGATTTTTTAGGAGAGTCGGGTGGTGTAATGTCCAATATGGTGGAGTTTTTCTCTTCTTCTCTTGTTTTTGTAGCATATACCTTTGATTTTCCTTGTTAATTTACTGGAGAGGAGTTAGAGGTCCACTAGTCTTGTTGATCTTCCTTTGTACTTAATCTATTATCACTCAAAGTAAATTCATCAAAAATTACATGCACAGATTCTTCTATCTTCAAGGTCCTTCTATTATATACCCTAAAAGCCTTGCTAGATGAATAATAGCCAAGAAAAATTCCTTCATTAGATTTAGGATCAGATTATCTAGATTATCCTTGCCATTGTTATGTATAAAACATTTACAGTCAAAGACATGAAAGTATGAAATGTTAGGCTTTCTTCCAAAGTATAGTTCATAGGGTGTTTTATTTAAAATAGGCCTGAGAAATACCTTATTCATGATATAGCATGTAGTGTTAACTACTTCAGCCCAAAATGACTTTGGAAGTGTGCTATCATTTAGCATGGTTCTTGCCATTTCACCCAAACATCTATTTTTTCTTTCAACAACACCATTCTATTGTGGTGTTATGGGTGTAGAAAAATTATGAGTAATGCCATGCATTTCATAGAAATCAATGAATTCCTTATATTCAAATTTTTTTCCATGATCACTTCTTATGAAAATAATGGAACATCCTCTTTCATTTTGTATCACACTAGCAAGTCTTTGAAAGGCTTGAAATATGTCACTTTTATGAGTTAAAAAGAGAGTCCATGTAAATCTAGAAAAATCATCCACAATTACGAATACATAGGAGTTACCTCCATGGCTTTAATTAAGTCCATATGAAGCAAGTCAAGGGTTGAAGTTGAAATAGTATTTTTAGATTTAAATGAGGATTTCACTTGTTTACCCTTTTGACAAGCATCACTTATTTTGTCTTTGATGTAGTTTAGTTTAGGCAAACCAGATACTAGATCCTTCTTAGATAATTTTTCAATTAATTCCATGTTAACATGTCCTAGTCTCCTATGCCAAATCCATTTATCATCATCAAAATTAACTAAGCATGCTGAATTCAATTTAAATTCAAAATCAAGATCAAATAAGTAGACATTATTAACTCTATGTCCTACAGGCTTAAGTTGGTTATCACTACCATTTACAACTAAGCATTTATTGGAATTAAAGAGATAACCTTATTCCATTTATCACAAAACAAACTTATACTCAATAAATTGTGTTTTAAGCCATCTACATATAGAACATCATTCATGCAACAATCTAAACACTTACTAATCTTACCAATCCCTTTGACTTTCCCATTAAAGTTATCTCCAAAGGTTACCGTACCTCCATTCATAGGTGTGAGACAAATGAACTTATCTTTGTTTCTGGTCATATGTCTTGAACATCCACTGTCCAGAAATCATAAATTTGTGCTTTGTATCTTACATCCTTGCAATATGAAGTTTATACTAGCATTGGCAGTACCCACTGACTTTTGGGTCTATTAGTGTTAGTAGACATAACAAGAATTTTTCTAACTATTATAGATTTAGGTAACCATAACAATCTTTCATTTGGTTCTAATAGGTAAGTACCATTTCTACAAGAGAAGTTTCTAATGTGATGCCCCATATGATTACAATAAAAACAAGTAATATTAACAGGGCTCTATTTCTTATTCTTTCTATAATTTTGCTATCTAAATCCTAGATCAGCTCTTTTGTAAGAAAACTTCTAGTTCTGCAACACATATTCTAGTTTTTTGTTATTGTCAAAAAAAAATTGCAATTTCCTTGTTAAACATTCAATCTCATATTTGTACAGACTGCATTGTTCACAGTTCTTTTCAACTAAGGCAGTCAATTCACCATTTTCTTTTTCTAAAAATTTAACTTTTTCAATTAAAACTTTTTGCTCATGTTTAGTAGTAGTCAATTGCCTTCTAGTTTCTACTAATGAATCACACAGCTTAACACAAAGATCATCTAAATTCTCATCATCACTATCTTCATTAAAATCTTTCTTTAATTCATCACTATCTAAAATAGTAAAGGGATTTTTGCTTAATACCTCAAGATTGTCATTGTGTTTATAATAAGGCATCATCCTCTAAGTCATCTTCATCAATAGTATCAGCCTCTTCATCATCCCAAATAGTAAAATTAGACTTTTTTATAAGATTGTCTTTTCTTCTTTCTCTCATTCTCTAATTGCTTCTTCAAATAAACTAGATAGTCTAGCTTGATATGTCCAGGTTTCTTGCATTCAAAGCAAGTAGGGACAGTGTTGACTGAACTCCCTTGCTCAGTTTTGGCATTATTCTTTCTTTATGCTGCTATTTTTCTCTTTTCCTTATTTTTCTTGTCTCTTAATATTCTTTACAATTTCTTACTCAGTAAAGCTATATCTTCTTTGTTGATTGTGCTGAAAAATGCATTCTTATGCCATGCAAAATCTCCTAAGGTTCTACACTTAAGGTTGGATAGTAGTTCTGTCAATTTGTCCTTCCATAGGTTTGGCTCTCCTATGAAATGTTTGGTGATTGTAAAGATCAAGGTATTTACTACATCCGAAATTTCATCTCCATCAAAATCGCACATGCTTAAACCATTTGCATCAGTTTTAACTAATTCCAAATTTTGATCCTTTTCTCTTTGTGTGAGATGCTCATCCCACTATCCCTTGAGTTAGCCAGTAAAACTTTCAACTACGACATGAACAACGATTGCAGCATCACATCCATGGACTGTTTGGTAGGCTGTACTAGCCATTGTCATTTGTTGAAGAAGGTTTAGAATTTCATATTCAGATTTACTATCTATATTCCATTCATAGATGTTATTCCCATTGTATGAATTTTGAATAATAAGGGGTTTTTCTATTGAAGTGTGACCAGGGAAATTTGGTAAAGGATTCTTAGGTGGTCTCCAATTTGCTATTGTTTTCACTACTTCTACCTTCAGGTCCTCAACATTCGAAGATATTTCAGAAGCTTTGTCTAAAGTTTGAATTTTCCCTATGCTATCCCTACTTGACCTATCAGCAGGAGGAGTATTTGGAACTATAAGGGATTTTGAGTGCTTTTGATGTATTTCTTCTATCATTCTAGCTATTTCTATTTTAGATATTGTTTCAGATCTCTGAGCCTTATTGAGGTTCCTTTGCTTATCCTAAGGAATTTCATAAAGTCTAAACAAAGGTTTTTCTATTGATTTACTAGTTGAGGGTTTCGAGGATTCTACAACTTCACTAGCCAAAAACTGAGTTCCTAAGGTTTGAAGATACTTGTTTGTATAGTTATTTTGTTCCATCAAAAATTGTATGTCTTTAGAAAAAATAGGTTCAGCTACTTCCTTTACCTTAAAGGTTGCTGCTACCAGAGATTTAGCTGAATTTATGGCTTCTATTTGGAATGGTTTCTGTGGAGGTAACTCAAAAACTACCTTTCCTCCTTTAATAGTTGTCCAAGTTTATTATGTCCTAGTATTAACACTTATAGATTCATGAGATGGATAATCTATTTCTGGCTTTCCTTTGGCATATACCTCAAACCAGTCAAAAAATGGAACATTTGTTTAAAATTTTCTCATGAATTTGATCTTTTGTAATTCCTTGAAAATTCATTCTCTTTGAGGAGTGTTTTCCTCTGAGTAAAAGTCTTCTTTCAAAGTTTCTTTGTCAATTTGAAAATTAGTAAAAATTTGCTCTTGGTCCATAATCATTTAACTTCTGGATAGTCATTTATCATTGTAGAATATGATAGAGATAAAGATCCTTTGGCTTCAGAATCTTCATCTTTAATTTGTTCTTTTCCTTTTAAAACATTTTTTAAGTAGATTGGTTTGGGTACCCTATAGGTACAATCTATTCCTCTAAGGTTCACAACAGACAAGGATTTCTTAAGACTAGATATATCTATTGACATAGTTGAACTAGAAGCTATAAACCTTCTAGGTTTATCTAATTTGGGTGCTTGATCCAAATTAGTTACTCTAGGGATTTCTAAACTATTCCTATTTCTAAATAATAGATCTACTTTTCCAGAGTCATGTTGGATGATCCTAGAAACTTGTGGGCTAATTAGTTGAGGTTGAGTGGCTTTGGGGAAAGACCATCCTTGTGGGTAATCTATCTTATCCTAAGGAGTTGTGATTGGCTTTTATATCCTAGTCATGGAGGTATCTATTATAAAGTAAGTTGTTTCTCCCCTAGAACAAGGCAGTTTTAAGATACTTGAACTTTGGGTATTGTATAGTTTGTACTAGATTCTATAGGTAATTCCTAACAAAATAAATCCTAGAATCATGTTGTATCCATGCAATTTAACATTTAAAATTAGTAGTTTATCCCTATGAGTTTCTCTAAGACAGATAGGGATATCAGGGAAATAATTGAAGTAAATTAATCCTTGTGAAGCACTAGTCTCTACTACTACCAACAAGGAATCATCAAAATCTATATGTCTATCATCTCTAAGACATAGCAAGATAGTAGTACTTAGGCCTAACCTAGTCATAGGTTTAGCAGCAATTTGAACACATCCAATATGCAAAAAATTATATTTTGATCTTTGTTTACCAAGGTTTTTTTTTTTTTGAAAGAAGAGTAAATTCTTCTGTCAATGGATCAATATTGATCAACCTTTCTTTAATTTTTATAACATAAGTCAATTTGTTAAAAAAATGGAAAACTAGATTTGTAAATAGATTTTAAATTTTCTTTAAATTTGATTTTTGATAATGATGCAAAAGATAATGAAAATGAAAAATGAGAAGATAAAGAGCAATGCATACAAAAATATAAAATCTCCACACTTAATTCCAGAGCTTTAAGGTTTCAAAAAGATACACATATGAACAGCGAATTACTTTGCCATATGAAGTAGATATTAGTGTCTCAATATGAATCTTTAGATCTGGATTGCTTAGCCCCTACTTACAATTAACATGAGAGCACAGGAGACAGAGGTTTTCCACAACCTTAATCAACTCAAATGGGCTTATACACCTCTTTACGAACTCATGTCTTGCTAAGTGTTGTCAACTTATCCAGAAATAATATTCTTATTCAAAGACTAACATAAACTTTATGAAGGAAAATTTAGTTCTCAGTTCATATTTCTATCCCCACTTCCCCCTTGGCTCTGATACCTTGAAGCCATAGAGTTGGGTCCCTAAACTTAAGAGAGCAAACAAGAAATAGAAGTAGAAATCACAGATGGACTGCTAAAGATAATTTCAAGAAGCTGTGAAGTTGGGTCCCTAAACTTAAGAGAGCAAACAAGAATTAGAAGTAGGGATCACAGACGAACTGCTAAAGATAATTTATTAAGTTGGAAAGAAGACTTACAATTTGGGCAAGGACTCCAAACAGCTCCAAAGAATATGCAATAGGGAGCTACATCGAAAATTTTTTAATGCCTTACATTTAGGAGCTGGAGTCTATTTATAGAAAATTTACTATTTACTATGGTGTAGTGCTACAATGTACAGTTAAATACTACAATATACTGCTACAATGTATAGTGTTCTGCCACATGCTACTACAATGACTACTATAGTAACTAGCTTTGATTTGAAATATTTACTTTGTCAAAAGCTATCGAGGCATCTTTTGACTTTTTTTGAAAAGCTATTAAACCAAAAGCTAGTTTGTCTTCTTGTGCTGACACCCAAATTTGAATTTAAATTTTATTTTGTTTCAGTCACTAAGATTGATACTGAAGTAATCATCTTCATTTGATTTGTCATAATCTTCTGCTTCTTTTGAAGGATTTGAAGCATAGGTTCTGCCTCTTCTGTATTTGTAAGCAGTTGAAGAATTTCTTGCAATTTTGACACATATTCCTGCTTGAAGGAGATTAATGCCAGAGAAGCCACAATTTATGATTTATTTTGGAGAAACTAATAACTTCTTTCAAATTTTTATAGAAGTGCAGATTCTCCTCAAACCATTTCTGGATTTCATAAACATGAACCTTGTTGGCATAATTGTATGAACTCCACCATCTAGCAGAGAATTTTCTCTGAAGTATTGGCCATTTAGAATGTGGATTTTCTTTTGAATATTGATACTCTAATGAAAAGCACCATGAAAGACCAATTTTTGAGAAAAATTACAGAAGAATGGAATAATTCCTGTGATTTAAATTATCAAAATAGGATTTGAATGTATTTTATCCCTCATTGACCTTTTCTAGGAAAATTTTTGGTATAGGACCATAAATGTCCCACCATCTAAAAAACCAGTTCGAAAATTTGTATTTTTTATTCCAGTTGAAGAAAAACAACTAAGAGTGTTTTTGAGTTTTGTTTTAAGAATAAATGGTATTGTACTAGGCTTTTTGATAATCATAGTATGAATAACCATAGGGTTCCCAAGGAATCGAAAACTTTTTTAGCTGATTAAAGTTCTGGCCCCAATCAGTTGGAGAAATAATTTTCTCAATTTGAAAAGTTAAATGAGTAATGAAAGTTTTATCCCTTAGGGAGATATTATGCTTAATTTTGACTAACCCAGTATCAACCCAAATTAATTTATAAAATTCCCTTATTATGTTGAAAGCTTCAAGGATAAAATGAAAATTTTCGGGAAATATTTTTTGGAAAGCTTTTTTAAGGATCCTTGTCCCAATATTCTAGTTCCATTTGGAGGAGGTTTTGTGGAACTAGTTTTGGAAGGTATTTGGTGATAATTTTTTATGGTTGGAGATCGCCAGTGGTAATTTGTTTGGATGAGGAACCAAAAACAATTTTATGGGCTTTCATCTTTTCAATTTTTTTTAGGATTTTGGTTTAGTTAAGGATTAAATCCTTAGCATTTTCCTCTTTATCGGCTATATCTGTCCATGACTTTTTGGTTAGGGTAAGAGGTTTGGACATTTTTGAGGCTATGGCTCAGAGTATTTCAACTAGGAGGAGATAGTCTTCTAGAGTTTAGCATTTGGAAGAATTTAGCTTTTAAATTTGTTTTCCCTTATCCAGGGAGGATTTTGAATTCAGATCTGACTACAGATCCTTAATTTTATCCTTATCTCATTCCTTTTTAGGTGGCATTATTTCCTCTACAAAAATTCACAAGTTAGGAAATCAAGTAAAGAACTTGAAGAACCTTTGATATATTCTATTTCAAAAACAAATGTAGATAAGATGGCTTGCCATCTTGTAAAAATTTGTTTTGATGCTAAATTTTTAACATCCTTTTGTAAAACATCTTTTGTTAATCTACAATCAACCCTAATAATGAATTTTTGGTTGAGAAGATCACTTTGAAATTTGTTAATGCATAAAACAATTGCTAAAATTTCCTTTTTGATAGTTGAATAATTTCATTGTGCATGATTCCAATACTTTGATGTAAATGCAACATGTTCTTTTGAATTTTTCTTTTTTTTGAGGATTTCCCTATAACCTAAATTTGATGCATCTATTTCAACAATTTTTAATACAAATGGATCAGAAATGTGTAAGCATAGAAGACATTTGACCTGAAATTTGATTTTTTTCAACAACATTTGTATGAACATCCATCCAAGGAGGAGGTTCTTTTTAAGATGTTCATGCAAAGGTTGCACTATATTGGATAGTTGAGGAAAAAAGGCTGAGACATAATTAAAACATTCCAAAAATCTTTGAAGTTGAGTTTTTTCAATAATTTGGTCTGGAAATTTGTCAACAAACTAAATTGCTCTTTCGATTGGTGTGATAGTTCCTTGGAAGATATAATGACCAAGAAACCTGATTTTTATTTGAAGCAAAAATATTTTCTTTTGTGAAATCACAAGTCCATTCTTTTGAGTAGTTTCCAAGGAAAATATTTAAATGTTTGAAATGTTGGTCAATATTCTGCGAGAAAACCAGAATATCATTATTGTAAACAATGATAAAATTTGTGAATAGATTATAAATATCATTCATAATCCTTCAAAATTCTGAAGGTGCATTTTTAAGGCCAAACGGCATTACATTCCATTCATATTGACTAAATGGAACTATAAATTTTGTTTTATACCTATCCTCAGGTTTGATTTTTATCTGCTACAAACTAGATTTCATATCAAATTTGGAAAATATTTTAGCAGAATGTAAGCGATTCAATAGATCCTTTTTATTTGGAATAAGATATTGAATCCATTGTAAAGCTTCATTCAGAGGTTTGTAATTAATTACTAACCTTGAAGTTCCTTGTTCAATTTCTGCATTTCTATTGACATAAAAAATAGAACATAACTAAGGGCTTTTGGATTTCTTAATAATTCCTTTTGCTAAAAGATCATTTATTTCCTTGCTATAGTAGTCCAGAAATTCTTGATTCATTTGAATTGAACAAGCTTTTATAGGAATTTATTTTTCAAAAAATTCATTTTCATATGGTAATTCAACCATATGTTGTTTCCTTTTCTAAAAGGCATTTGGCAAATCAGAAAAAATCTAAGTTTCAATTCTTTTTTGCAAAGAATTTATTTTGTCTTTAACAACTGACGTTTCCAGAAGTTGTTCTATTTTTTTGAAAGAAATTTCTTCAAAAAGAAATTTGATTTGATTTTCTTTCATTTTAACCAAATTCAAATCTTTGAAAATGGATTTTTTGACAAATTAGCAAACTATTTTTTTCTCCTAAGTTCTCAGTAACTATACCTTCTTCAGAAACTGAAAAAGGCATAATTTGTTAAATAAAAGGAGAACCTAATATAATTCTACTAATCAGATCCTTAACTAGCAAAAATGTAGTGTTGATTTTGCATATATAAAATTCAAATCGAAATCCATTAATAAATTTAGACTAAAAGTCAGGTATAGATAATTTTATTAAATAATTTTTTTTTGAAAAAGATAACTTCTATAAAGAATAATATATGTAGCGTTTATCAACATGATTTACAATTTAAAAATTAGATGATGTATTATTAAAATTATTTAAATTTTAAATTATACAATTTACTAAAATATTAAAATGTTTTTAACTTTTATTTTTAATATTAAATATTTAAATATAACACCACCAAATTTTAAGTTAAAGATCATTTTAGTGATATTAAATTGGATACCAAAATTGTATTACTCAAATAAATAAATAATTCAAATATTAAAATTAGAAATCAAAATATTTTTTGATAACTCAGAATTTAAAAATTTCAATTAATAATTCAATAATTTAATAGTAACCAAATTAAAAAAACTAAATTAGAAATTGATTATAAATAATTCAAATAAATAATTTATTATTAAAATAGACAAATATAGAGGTTCTATTCACAATTTAAATTAGAAAAAAAAAATTCTTTTCACTCTCCCTTTCTTGGTAAGCAGAAGACATTTATTGTATATTATATTTGGGTGAGAGAGTGTGTCATGCCTATTAGCCTAGACTATTCTAAGCTACATATTTTCCTTGATTTTAAAGTTAAAAAATAATTTTATCTAACAATATATTTTAGTATTTTTGATTTATTATTTTGTAAGTTCGAAAGATATTTGATTCAAGTTTCAAGAGATCCAAGATTAGTTTTAGGATTTATTTTGTTTCAATAGGATCTTTTGTAAATAAGCTCAAAAAATATTTGATGCAACATTTTTAACTAAAAAATAAGATAGAAAAATCATTTCAAGAAAAATAAGATTTTATAAAACTATTTTTTACATCATGAATAGATGCACACATTGATGCATTGAAGAAATTGTGAAAAGTTCATATTGCAATCGAAGCCATATTGATGCATGCAAAAAAATCTTTTTTTACAGAAGGTTTTGAAAAATGGCTACTTTGATGCAATAATCGATACGAAGGCTGTAAACAACACACTGCACTTCGATTACCATATCGATGAATTAGTAATAATGGACTGTAATCGATGCATCAATCAATGCAACAACTAAAAATTAGTTATTCAATTATAAATGATTATAATAGTTATTCAAGCCTAACTATCTTCACTATATAAACGATTCCTCATAGTTTTTCTTCATAATTCAATGCGCAAACATCTGATTAAGAGCAAAACATGATTTTCTCTCTATCTTACCAAATCTTTAGAGATTTCTACAACAATTTTAGATCAAAATTTACTTGAGTTTATCTTAGTTTGTTTGAGATTTTCATTTCAAACTCTGGTATTGTATTCCTCAATCTCTCTTTACTAAATTCCTTTTTATTTGAGATTTCTAGGAGTTAGAAATCTGTATAGGTTTAGAAGAG
>JANHAO010026390.1:0-11105 GCA_026873985.1 Saraca asoca | reverse complement strand
TTATTTGATGTAATGTAACTATAGCTTGTAATTAATGCATGTCCCCCCACTTTCCTTCTATAAATAGGAACACCTTGTTAAAGGAGGGAAGAGGAGAAATTCTTGTAAGCAAAAATTCTGCCTAAGCTTTTCATTAATAAAAACTTCTGTCGTGGACGTAGGGTCTGGTGCTATCCGGATTTGGTCAAACCATGTTAAAAACACTATCTTTCCTTCCCTCTCTTCCTCTTGGATCATCTCCCGCACTTCAGAAGCAGCATCGGTCCGTAGAACCTTTTTCCCATTTGCCGAAGTTTGGCTCCTCCATACGGACCAGATTTCGACATCAACACCCTAGAAATCTTAAATAAAGAAATAAGAAAGGATTGAAAAATACAATACCATTGCTTTGAAATGAAATCTCAAACAAACTAAGATGAACTCAATTAATCTTCGATCAGATCTCAAAAGCTTTGATGAAGTAGAGAGAAAACTTGTATAGCACTTTTATCAGATGTTTTTGCACATGAAGTTATGAAGAAAATTGAGAAAATCATTTAAATAATGCAGGTAGTTAGGCTGTTGTAATTGCTATAACTGTCTATAACATAATAACTGATTTTTAGTTATTGCATCGATTAATAAATCGATTACAAGTGGTTACAACTAATTAATTGGTGTGGTAATCACAGTATAGTCTGTTGTTCACAACTTTTGAATCGATTACTGCATCAGAGTATGACTTTTGCCCAACCTTCAATTTGAAACAATTTTGAAAACTGTCCTTTAGGAATCAATGTGAACATCAATGTGTATAGACATTTTTAAAGTAGAAATCTATGTGGAAATCGATTTGTGAAGTAAAAAATAGTTTTATAAAATTTTGTTTTCTTCAAATGGTTTTTCTACTTCATTTAGAAAATATAGAGATCCTAAAAAGATAAAATAATTCCTAATTCTAATGTCAATCTTCTTGAATCACAATTGTATATACTTTGAAACCTGTAAAAAAAATTAAAGTAAGCAGTAAAGTAAGATATCAAATAATGATGTGAAACATTGATTAAAATTGTTTTTCAATATCAAAACTAAGGAATATGTGTAGTTAGGATAACCTAGGCTAACATGTTTTATGATAATGGCAAAATTGTTAATGGATTGTATATTCTAGAACTAAGACAAGAGATCTTAACTACCATAAATAAAAAAAAAAGTTTAATGAATCCTTTAATCAATCCTATCTTTGACATTGTAGGCTTGGTCATATTAATGAAACTAGAATCATAAAGTTACATAAAAATGGACACTTAGATCCATTTGTTTATGAATCATTTGAAACTTGTGAATCATGTCTCATTAAGAAAATGACTTAGAAACCCTTTTATCGGAAAGGGTGAATGTGCCAAAGAATTTGTGGAGTTGATACATAGTGATATATGCGGTCCAATGACTACTCTAGCAAAGATGCATATTCCTATTTCATCACCTTTACTGATGACTATTCTAGGTATAGGTATGCATATTTGATGAAATACAAGTATAAAGCCATTAAAAAGTTTAAAGAATTCAAAAGTGAAGTATAAAAACAAATTAGAAAAAATATCAAGACACTTAGATTTGATTACGGTGGAGAATACGTAAGCCAAAAATTCATTGATTATTTAAAGGAGCTTGGGATTCTGCCACAATGGACTCCACCTACAATGCTACAAATGAATGGTGTTTCAAAAAGGGAAAACTATACTTTACTTGACATGGTACGTTCCATGATAAGCTTTGCAACTTCACCGATCTCTTCCTTGGGCTATAGTTTAGAAACTGCTACATACATCCTTAATCAAGTCCCATTAAAGTCTATTGATAAGAAATCATATATGCTATGGTTTGGGAAGAAGCCAAATCTTTCATATTTGAAGATTTGGGGATGTTCTACTTATGTGAAATGGATCATTATAAACAAACCAAGATTTAAAAGTGATAAATGCTTATTTGTGGGACATTTTAAAGAAATAAGGGGTTACTACTTGTACTACCCTGTTAAGCAAAAGGTCTTTGTCTCAGCAAATACTACCTTCTTGAAAAAGGAGTTTATCCTTGAAAAAGCTAGTGGTAGTAAAGTAGAACTTGATGACGTTTAAAAATGACAAAATAACAAAGATCACATGGTTGAGGATAAGCTTGATCAAGTATCTCAAAGTACACCTATACTCTAGAGATCTAGTAAGGAACATCATGAACGTTAAAGATATGGTTTTCTCCTCACATAGGAGAATGATGTAGCAATTGTTCAAGATAATGAACTTACTAATTACTAGGAAGTAATATCAGATATTAATTCCCTAAAGTGGCAAGAAGCCATAAAATCTAAAATGGATTCAATGCATGAAAACCAATTGTGGGACTTGGTCATTGTGCCCAAAGGAATAAAACCCATTAAGTGCAAGTGGGTCTCTAAAAGAAATACTGATGCACATGGTAAAGTAAAAACATACAAGGCTAGGTTAGTGGCAAAAGGTCATAGGTAAGTATAAGATATTGAATATGAGGAAACATTTTTGCCAGTTGCTATGTTGAACTCCATTAGGATTTCACTGGCAATAATTGCATACCATGACTATGAGATTTGGCAAATAGATGTCAAAACAGCTTTCCTTAATGGAAACCTGAAAGAGGATGTATATATGATGTAACCTAAGGGCTGGCTGAACCCCACAAGGTATGCAAGCTAGAAAGGTCCATATATAGACTAAAGCAAACTTCACGGAGTTGGAACTTCCATTTTGATGAAGCAATCAAATAGTTTGACTTCATCAAGGACATTGATAAACTATGTGTGTACAAGAAGGTCAGTGGGAGTGCAATCATCTCCCTATTCTTGTATATAGATTACATATTCCTTATAGGAAACAACATTCCTATATTACAATCTATCAAGTTATGGTTATCCAAAACATTCTCCAGAAAGGATTTAGGGGAAGCAAGCTACTTTTAGGGTATGAAGAATTATAGGGATAAAACTAAAAGGTTGCTTGGCCTCTTCTAATTCACGTACATAGATAAACTACTAAAAAGGTTTAGCATGAATAGGTCTAAGAAAGGGTTTTTACCTATGCCTCATGGTGTTCACCTATCTAGGAAATATTGTCCTAAGATAGAAGAGGAATGAAAACACATGAATGAGATTCCCTATGCATCAATAATAGGATCAATCACGTATGCCATGCTCTGTACAAGGCTGGATGTCTCCTATGCACTAAGTGTCACTAGCAAATATGAAGTCAATCCAGCTAAAATTCACTAGAGTGTAGTCAAGACCATTTTTAAGTATTTAAAAACACCAAAGGATGTGTTCTTGATATATGGAAAAGACCTTGATATGAGAATTAAAGATTACACAAATGCAAATTTTTAGTTAGATTAGGATGATTACAAATCATAGTTAGGATTTGTATTCACTCTTAATAGAGGTACAATATGTGAGAAAAGTTTTAAGCAAGATACCATAATAGATTCCACAATCAAAGCTAAATACATTATTGCTTTAGAAGCAGCAAAGTAAGTTGTTCGGATAAAGAAGTTCATTACTAAACTAGGAGTTGTTTTTGACATTGATAATCTAATAAAAATATATTGTGATAACAATTAAGCCATAGCACAAGCTAAGGAATCAAGGTCTTATCAAAGATCCAAATATGTCATGAAACATTACCATTTAATTAGGGAAATCATAAAGTGCAATGAAATAAAAATAAAATGGATTCCTACATATGACAATGTAGTTGATCCCCTTATTGAGCCTCCATCCTAGTAGAAGCTTGAGCATCATTTAAAAAGAATTGGGATAAAATGTAAGGGTGATTGGCACTAGGCCAAGTCGAAGATTTTTAATATAGATGCCCTAAAGACAATATATGTATGATATATCAGATAAAATTCTTGAAATATAATTGTATATAAATTAATTATAATTAGGATTGTAATTATGAGATAATTTATGCATATAATTGTAATCCTAAATATCCCTAGTTGTTAAATTATTGAGAAAATAGAATATCAATTATTAATCAGTAAACCAACATATGTCATGTCACATTCTTCTAGAAGAATGTTGTGATCTCATATATTGTAGATATGTTGATATCTAGATAAGATATATGGGTATATGTAATGGAACATATGACTAGATTGACCCGGCATGAGAAACCATATAAAATATTACCATGTGTTAATGGACTTCTCATGTGAAAAGTGGTATAAGAGATCCTTAGACTTGAGATCAACACAGTACCTTATGTATAAAGTTTTGTACTTTAATATTATTCTAAACTTGTACTCTAGATAAGTAGGTACGAATAATTGTTTGGTGCATTATGAAATATATGAAGGTAGTGATTGATCAAGAAAAAATTCGTCCTCCTTGGTAACAAGGAAAATCATTCAAAAGATATCTTGACACTTATGCTATGATCAAAATCATAAGCCTGTGTATTGATACATACATAAAAGAAGTTTTATATATAGTCAATTGTGAGATAGTACACAATCATCAAGCATACACCTATAATTGGACATTTAGATTAGGGTTCACACTTGAACCATACCCTAAGTCTAATTTGAATATCAAGAGATGAAGGGATTTAATTACACACTAACACCTTGTGACAAAAGGTTTGGATTTCCAAAAATCTATTCCTGGAATTTGGGTGATCATGATGCTTGACTAGAAGCCAATCATGATTTATGAATTTATTTAAATAATTTAGGGAAATTGTGTTTGAATTTAAAAAAAAATGTTTTAATTCAATTAAGCTTGTACAAGCTTGTAAATAAATTCATTGCTAACATACATGAAAACCTAATGGGTCATAAAAAATAAAAAATTTTTGATTCAAAGTCAAAGAAAAAGTTAGAATGCAAAATGTTTTGAATTCAAGTGTTGAATTAGTGAACATATTGGAAATTTAAAATGATTAATTAAGTATTATAATATAATTAAAAGTGTTAATTAATCAATGATTTAATTATTTTTAATAGATATTACAATTATTAAGTAGTAGCAAATTTCCAATGTTAATATTTAAATGTTGTAAGAATATTTATATTAACTCTAGAAGAGATCACAAATGGAGGAATGGTTCCTTACTTAGAAAGTTGTTTCAATGAATGAATCAAAACAATTTAACAATTATTGCATAAGTGAGTTTATGAGTTTGAATTCATAGTTTGGACTCATTATGGCCTAAACAATAAGTATGGACTCCTTGGGTCAAGAGGGTAGAATACAAGCCTAGGGTATTAAGCCTAGCTATGCAGCCCATCCACTTAGAGAAATAAATGGCACAAGCAAGGGTAATCTTAGCTTGTGCGCCACTCATGCTTCCTATCCACTCTTACTTGTGCTCTAATCTATTCTATTTACAGAAGAAAGATACCAACCTTTCAACATACAACACACTAACCCTAGCATATGTATTGTGCACCCAATACTCTTTTTGTGTGATCTCTCTTATTCTCTTCTCTTCTTTGCATTCAAAAACTAATCCTAGCCAAGTGAATTTGTGATTCTTTAGAGAGCTAACACTTCTTAAGCTAAGTAGTTGATTTTCCTACTCTACCTATAGCATGAACAATAGTGGAGCTTTGAATCAAATTGGTTCATGTGGATCACTTTTGGTATTGAAGATCAAATCTGAAGGAGTTGTTCAAAAACAATCCAGAAGACTTGATCACAAGGTTTGCTAGAGAGTTTGTGAAAATGCTTTGAGATCAAATTCAAATCTAAAGATTGAGGATTTTGAGAATAACTCTCAAGAAGGTGTAATTAAAATCATTACTTTTAAGTTTATTTAAATTATGCAAAATGTTATAAATTAATTTGTAAACAACACGATCTAAGCCTAGGGAAAAATTTTGAAATTTCACTATGCATATTTGATGCTTTTATTCTATTTTTCCCAACATGTTAATCGGCACGTACTTCTCCTATCCCTCCTACAATGGGAAACTTCATTAACAAGCGAGGAATGGAGACGATAGCACCTACCTAATCTAGAGATGGTCAACCAATAATTGTGCTTTACATACTATTTGGTGTAGTCACTACCAAAAAATTCACATCAAGGCTTTTTGTTAATGCTCTAGTGCCTAGGGTCACTCTTAGTGTAATCGTTCCTTCAAATTGCACTTGCCCACCTATAAAGCCAATCATAATACATGTATAAGGTTTATACATATCTTTCAGAATATTAAGAGTATCAATAACATGTAAACATAAGATGTCTATAGAACATCCCTGATCGACAAGGATTCACTTGACCAAAAAATGGTGAATCAAGGTTGAGATCACCACGAGGTCATCATGGTCTTAATGATCTCTAAAGTTCTTTTCATTGAAGCAAATGAGTTTATAATGCTCTCTCCTCTTCTTCCCCTTAACGGCCATAACCAACCAAAGATGTCTCTTCTTGGCATTCCTAGAAGCTCCTCCTCTGGTGAATCCACTAGCAATTGTTTCCATCATTCCTAAAACTAGGGACTCATATTCTATCTACGTGTCATCTAATTGATTGCCCCTTGACAAATGATCACACTTTCTTTCACTTTCTCCACCTCATTCAACTTGTCCACCTTGGAATTTTTTATACTTAGAAAGATGTCCCTACTATACCAGTACCTCAATTTCATCCTTTACTATGATACAGTCATCAACGTGGTGATTATAATCATGATGGAACTTGCAATACTTGGACTTATTTGTTAGAGGGAATTCTTCACTTTTAAGGCAAAAACTTCATCAATTCTACCATTTGAACATCTTGGATGATGTGGCTAATCGAAACATTTAATAGCTCATAATTGTTGTAGCATCCTTGAGGTGACATTCACTTGTGCTCGCTCCCCTTGTTTCTTGGTGGCATACCTTTGGCCTAGCTTCACTTGACTTATCTCCAAGCAAGTTCTACTTCAACATTTATGTACTTTTCAGATCAAGCTAACAACTTAGACATAAATAATGCTTGGCACTTCACTAAGGACAAAGAGAAGTGTCCTAACTGTAGACCATAAATAATTTGATGTACTACTACTCATTCATTAAAGTCTTTGATCTCCAAAGCTATGGTATTGAAATGAGTGAGATATTCTTTCCAAGTTTCTTGATGTCCCTATTGATAGTTAACTATGGTGGCCATTGTTTTCTTAGGCTTTCAACTAGTTGCAAAGTGAGTGGAGAACACTTCAACTAGCTACCAAAAACTACCAATTGATTGAAGGGACAACATTATGAACCATCTTATTCTAGATTTTTGCATTATTGTTAAGAAAACATAGAACATAATAGCATCTAGGGCTTTGGATAACAACATGGATGCCCATATAGCTTCCAAGTGCTCTTGTGGGTTTGTCATTCCATCATAAAACTTAATATAGGTTGATGGTTTGAAGTAAATAGGTAGTGGAGCTATCATTACAGCTACGGTGAATGGATGGCTATCTTCATGGGAAGAGAAAGGTTAATAAGAACTTTATGTTTAGCTTTAAGTAAGATCAATGGTTGGGTTTCATAGGTTATACAGCTCATGAGTATGGTAGGTTGGAATTTGCTAGTTGTAGTTTGGATTGTTTGGATTTAGTGGGATCAGATTGACAATCTTTGGAGCATGCATTTGAGCATTCTAGACCTGAGGGTTCTGCATTTAGAGATGTTAGTGGTTCTGTATATGAGCAATGACTAGGTTCAAAGTTTGTTTATGCTAAACTGGGTTTTGGTGTGGTTGATAGGGCTATCATCCTTAGGGCAAGTTGTATGATAGAACAAGCTAATGATAATGGAATAAGGTGATTGGAACTTGGCCTAGAAATGGTTTGGCCACCATGAGATCAGGGATTAATGGTTAGAGAAGTGGTGGAAGGATAGTCAATTGAGTTTGCATACAACGAAAAGCCTCTAACTCTAACTACAATTGGGGAACCTATGTAGCTAGATTATCGCACTTGAGCTTAGCAATTATTCCTCAAGCTTCTTCCACCATTTGATCTCAATAGTGCCCTTTTCATGTCCTTTTATGATGCTTCTCTAATGAAGATGGAATAAAAGCAGAACGAGAGTCAGATATATAAGACATTGGTGGCTGGGAAAGCCACAAATAATGTCAAATAAAACTCTTTGAGTGGAATCAATTGATGAAGGAAGGTTACGCATAACTACAAGGCAACTTGCATAGGGAACAAAGTCAATGGTGCACAATAAAAATGGTCTATTGAGCACACTCAAACACTTGGGTTAGTTCCAAAAGTAAAGTTTCAATAAGTAGAGTGAGAAAGTTTGTATAAAAGAACTAGCTGGTGATCTTATATAGGTGTTGATCACACATTTAGTCATGCTTTTGGACAAATGATGGGCAACCACATGTCACATGTCTATTGCCTACTCCTAGTGTAAGCAAGATTCTTGCCTTGTATACTTGAAAGTAAGCAAGATTCTTTCCTTGTACACTTGAAGACAGTGTCATGCCATTCATGCATGACTTCATGTGTGTAAGCTCAAGGATGCATTGGTGCATTGCAAATCACTAACGGGCCATTCTATTGATCCTAGGACTGCTTGCTATGCTCCTAGCCTAGTTGGTTGGCTATAACCTTGTGGATTGATACCTTTAGATAACCAGCTCGTTGCTAACTTAGACTCACTCCATAACATTTTGAATTTTGTAAAATGAATTTTGATAACAAAATGGCTTTTTAGAAAATCTAAAAATGGTAACTTTGAAAAATTCAAGAATTTGGAACTATAATTTTGAGATACAAAGTGTTCAAACATAGTGGAAAAAGATTCTATGAATAATAGGAATCTTCAAAAAGTGGAAGTTTTCAATCCGAATGCTCATGGAGCAAAAATTGTATTTCCAAAATTTAATATTCAGAAAAACTTCAAAAAGATCAAAACCAAGGCTCTGAGTGCCCAGCAAGTATAAACTTATAGTCATTACAAAAATGATTAACTTAACTAGTTTATGTCAAAATTTCATAGCCGTTGGTGATTGGTGGGCATGTTAATTGTGAACTCGAAGTTGAAGAAATAGTAAAAGTGGCTTAAGACAAGATGAATCAAAAAGGGGAAGTTGACTCAAATTTTCCTCTTTTTCCATTTTTTCCCTCCTAAAGTTGGTTCCCTCTCTTCCTTTTAAGCCTTTCCAATTACTTCACATAGCCATTGGCTTCTTCCTCAAGTTCACACACACTTTCTCTAAAAGCTTTCCTTCTCTCTTCAGGTAATCGTTCATCCTTTCATGTAAATTTTTTATATTTTTTCAATTGATTCCTCTCTTCTTCCTCTTCAATTTGACATCAAAATCTTGTTGATTCATGGAGTACATTTTGATGTATGAATTTTCAAAATCTATTGTTGTTATTCACTTTATTATTCAGCTCATGAATCAATCTGATTTTTATAGTGTTTTAAAGCTTGAATCTAATAGATATAGCTTGTTTCTATTTAATGGAACCATAATCTAATCATATATGATTAGTTGAAAAGGAAAAATCCTTGGAAAATTTGAAAACTAATGAAGCCTTTTTTTGTGTTTTTGAAGAATATTGAAGAACTTTGTGGGATTTACTTGATTTGTTCATTTCCAACTGATAAGGTAAGTAATCCTTACCTTTCTTGTGAATTATGATGTATTCTTACTTGTGATTTATCGATTAGTTAGTGCAAATGGATGAGATAAGTTTTGGGTGATTGTGTAGCCAAATTTAAGGTTGAATGGATCTATTGAGATATTGTTTGGTTTGGTATGGAAATAGCTAAGTTATAAGCTTATTTAAACTTTCAAAACATGTTAAAATAAGGATTTACAATAGAAGGTTGAACATAAAGTTACTTCCCATATTTTTCTGCTGTTTTCACGTAAAACTTGCATATGTGAGTCAAATCACTGCTTTTTTAATTAAACCACGATCATGCTCACAAAAATCTAGCACTTTTGCTCTTACAATTCGACTCAAATTTTGAACTAAATTTGTATGACTCGAATCAATATTTCCTACTCTATTTTTTAATTTTGATTGCAATTCTGGTCATGTTTAAATTTAGACTTCTTGAAAGTTTACAAAATTTGAAAAAGTAGACTTACATTTTCAATTGAATTTCCTTGATTCTACTTGAATTTCTTCAATGATTTTGATTGTGATTCTACTTAAATTTCAAACCCAATTTTGCTTATGATTCTGATCACACATCTAGAATTTTTCCACCTTTTTAGTTCAAACTTCTTTCTTTGTAAGAACTCTCTTCAATTCCTTGAGTCTAAACATAATTGAAATGTAACTAAATTCAATATAGTGGATAAGAGGTCTTAAATGAGTAATTCCTAAGTTAATATTAAACAATCTAGTAATTGTTTATATGTAAAGGTTATGGAAGCAATATAGATAGCTATAAAAAAAATAGTAAGACCAAGAGTATGTGCTTGTAATGGTAATAAAATGTTATCTACATGTTGATATTATGAAACAATCATGGTATTTGTTATGTTAATGTGACAATGAATATGTGTGGTTATAATGTGATGGAATGAGGTCCATATGATTAAAGAATGTTGTTTGTTGGAAAATTCCTGAAGAGCTAGCACGTGATATATGATGACTATGATAGGTGATATACAATGATAACGATATGAGATACATGAGAATGATGATACATGAATGAATGATATCATGACAATGTGAAGAGAAACATGTGATTGTGATGTTGATAGAAAATGAAACATGTGATATGACAATGATGAGAAATGATGCTATTAAGATACTTGAAAATTCCCCATGAAATATAGGATGACAAGTGATGAATGATTGTGATTGTGAAAATGCAATTACTATGAATGGTATTATGGCATAAAGTTGATAATGTGCATGACATATTGAAAAGTATGTGATGATATGATGATATGATTGCTACTAAAATTACAAATACTATAAGTGATTATATGATGATAAGTTCATACATAGCAAGGAATGATACACAATGTTGTGAATGATGATGAAATATATTAATATGAAATTGATGAGATATCCATTATGAGAATGGAATGATTGAATATCTGAAAGCTCTTTGAGGCTTGATATGA
>JANHAO010026389.1:0-11099 GCA_026873985.1 Saraca asoca | reverse complement strand
TCTTCATTTTTGTGTTAAAGTTCATGAGGAATTTACCTATCTAGAGTTTTTGCTTATGAATTCTCAATTAACATTAGGTATATAAATTGTTTTGTTAATTTTAGTTGATGATTTACAAATGTTCATGCTTTGTAACATGGCTTTAAGATTAGATTATTGGATATTTTGTTTCTGGCATTTATTCTTTGTAAGTTACAAACATCCTCCTAAACCATGAACATTCTTCATAAATCTCAAATTTTCTCTAAAGGTCACAAACTAACTCCAAAGGTTACAAACTTTCTCCATAAGTCATGAATTTTCTCCATATATATGCAGTTCTCATCCTTAATGCAAGTTAAAATATATAAGAGTAATAATATAAATATGAGAATTTTCTACAAATGATTAGCTTGTTATTTTCAGTCAGGCAATATCTTTACATACCTCACTTATAGGATCGACAAAGGTACTTGTAGGAAAGTCCAAGACCCTTAACATCACTAGTCATAATAACCTACATCCAATTCATGTTTTGTTATCCACATTTAAGCACCAAACTCATTATTTATAGTCATTAAAATAAATTTCATTTATAACATTCAATTCATTCTTTTATAATTATACATTAAGTGAATAGATTAATATTCTTGGATATTTTCACACAGTGAATTAAAACTCTTTAAAACTAATATAATTAATATTGAAAACTATTAAAATTCTTATAAAATTTTCTATTAATAATGGATCAAATTCAAACTCCTAATAAAATCACATTAGGCTAACTATCGTTCAAGTTTTTCAGAATTCTTAATTAAATTTAAATTTGATCCGTTGTCAATGTAATTTTTTTATACTATAAATAAATAAAAAAAGATATGTCATTAAAAAAAGTAATAGTAACTAAATTTTTATTGATAGTAAGAGAGTTTTTATATGTTATGGGCATTTTTCGGAAACATATTTTGGGCCGGCTAAGATCCAATAGGAGGCACAGCTAGTTCAGATGGAGGCCCAAATTGAAGCTCGAGGTCGCTGAGCGAGAACCCTAGATTATCCATCGTGGGATGAAGACATCTTGCAATGTCACGAGCAGAGAGCGTAGCACGCTGAGAAGGCTTTCAACCCCTCAGCGAGAAGCTTGCTACCCTCGAGAGAACGATCAGGCAAAGATGACGAAGTCAGCTAGAACCACCAACTTGCCCACCAGAGACGGATACCTATATAGAGCCTAGTTAACAATCCAAGGCATACGTCATCAGCTGACAGCTCAGCCTCCAAACCTACACATCAGCTCTCCGAAAGTTCGACAATGATTTACCCAGTATTAATTACCCAATGTCAAGCATTAAATGCTCGAAGCGGCGGGGATAATCATTTTGTTACTTATGAAATTACACTTGTAATCCTCCTCCTTTCTATAAATAGGAAGGGAAGGTCACCGTGAGGAGGGGAAGAGATATATACATGTAGAAACTCTGTCAATATTGAGAGAGAATACTATTCACTATGAGAAAGCTTTGTTGTTGTATTCATACTTTGTAAAAATAATCTCCTTAGTGGATAATCAAAGAATAACGTGGACGTAGGGGCTAACTTGGCTTTAGCAGAACCACAATAAACCCCTGGTGTGGTTGTTCCTTCTTCTCTTCTATCATCTTCTTTCACTATTTTCTGCCATATCTTGCTTGTAGTTAGGGGTATTACTGAACTCAAACTGGTTGACCGGATTTTGGTGTCAATATTTTGCACTAGAAGGAAGGCCCCCCATTGCACATTCTTCATTTTCAATCTCTGATAAGCTATTTCAAGCAAATGGCAAGAGGAAAGGCTATGAGGAGTGCAGACAGTGAATGTGGTGTCCGAGGGAGAGCCCCGGGCAATAAGCACAAAAGGGGTTAGCTACGACCTTAACCTTTGAGAGGTGGATGTAGAGTGAACCACAGGGCCAGTTAAAGAGCTGGAAGATATGCGAGTAAGCAAGGTGGATAAGGAGAGATGCCTCAAGTTAGGGAAATACCTACCACTCGATGTGAAAGCACAATTGACGAATTTTCTTAAGGTGCATATGGACATTTTTGCCTGGAACCATGAAGACATGATGGGTATCAATCCGAGTATAATGTCACATAGACTAAATATTGACCCCCAGACCAAGCCAGTTTGCCAAAAGAGAAGACCAATGATCATCGAATTCTACACGGTGCTCAAAGAAGAGGTGGACAAGCTCTTAGCGAGCAATTTCATCCGAGAGGCATGATACCCCACTTGGGTGGCCAACCCTGTCCTCTTGAAGAAGAACAATGGGAAATGGAGAACATGTATTAACTTTACAAACTTTAATAAGGTGTGCCCCAAAGATAGTTTTCCTTTGCCGAGGATAGATCAGCTTGTAGATGCAATGGTAGGGCATGAACTTCTTAGCTTTATGGACACTTATTTGAGGTACAACCAAATTCCAATGGTCGTATAAGACGAAAAGCATACCTCATTCATCACTGATCGCGGATTGTATTATCACAAAGTGATGCCCTTCAAGCTTAAAAATGCAGGGGTAACCTATCAGCGATTAGTGAACATGATGTTTCGAGAACAAATTGCCAAAGCCATGGAGGTATATGTTGGCAACATGGTGGTAAAATCTAAACAACTCATCAATCACGTCCATGACCTAGACAAGAAGTTTCAAACCTTGAGAAGGTACCAGATGAAGCTGAACCCACACAAATGTGCGTTAGGAGTGGCATTGGGCAAGTTTCTCACCTTCATAGTTAATAATAGAGGGATTGAAGTGAACCCGAAGAAAATTAGGGCACTACTTAATATGCGTTCTCCCACCGATTTGAAATATGTCCAAAGCTTGAATGGCCAGATCGCTGCACTTAGTAGATTTATTTTGAAAGCCACGGACAAGTGTGTTCCCTTCTTTGACATCCTCAAGAGGGTGAAAAGGTTCGAATGGACCCTAGAATACGAAATCGCATTTCAGGAGCTCAAAATGTATCTTGGGCAAACACCTTTCCTTTCCAAGCGAAAAGAGGGTGAGAGATTGACCATATACCTAGGGGTATCCCAGCACGCCTTGAGTGCGGCCTTAACACGAGAAGAGAAAGGAACTCAACTTCCCATCTACTATGTAAGCAAAAGGCTACTGGATGCATAAACAAGGTACTCACACATGGAAAAGCTCACTTACTACCTAGCCATCGCCTCGAGGAAGCTGTGACCCTATTTCCAAGCCCATAGGATCAGGGTCCTCACACAATACCCACTGAGATAAGTTCTGCAAAAGATGGATGCCTCAGGATGATTGCTCAAATGGGCAATAGAGCTTGCTCAATTTGACATTGAATATAAGTCTATAATGGCTATCAAAGGACAAACACTGGTTAATTTCATCACTAAATTTACAGGGACCTTGCAAGATGAGGTAGAGGTTCTTGTGGCCCCATGGTGGGAATTATTCATTGACAGGTCGTCTACCAACCAAAAGGTCAGAGTAAGGATGCTTGTGGTTAGTCTAGAAGGACACAAGGTCTTTTGTGTGCTGAGGTTTAGCTTTCAGGCCATGAACAATGAAGCTGAGTATGAGGCCTTATTGGTGGGTTTACGATTGGCTAAAGAGGTGCATGCCGAGAGATTAAAGATTTTCAATGACTCGCAACTTATTGTTTGCCAAATAAAAGGGTGAATATCAATCTCGGGGGTAAAAGATGATGAAATATCTCCAGAGAGTCCAAGAGTTGTTAGGCTCCTTCCAATAATTTGAGATCACTTAGATCCTGCGAGCCTAGAATACGGACACTGCTGCTTTGGCTCGTTTGTCTATTACTGATGATCCCAATCTCATAGGAGCGATGCTAGTAGAACTCCTCTCATCCCCAAGTATTAAGCTTCAAGATGTTGTCATGGCGATCGCCAAGGTGCCCAACTCTTGGATGAATCTAATCCTAAACTATCTGTAGAACAAGAAGTTACTAGAAGATAGACTTGAGGCATGACGTCTACGAGCTCAAGCAACCAGATATTGCATCTGTGGTGACGCGCTTTATGAGAGAGGGTTTATGTCCCCACTTCTGAGATGCATAGATGGAGAAGACTACAGTACCGTCTTAGAGGAGATTCATGCAGGACATTACGGAAACCATGCTGGGGGGCTATCCTTGGCATAAAAGGCCTTTTAACGGGATTTTACTGGCCGACCATGAAGCAAGACGCTATAGACCTCGTCAAGAGGTGTGATAAGTGCCAGAGGTTCGTAAAGATGTCATGAGCTCTACCGGCCTACCTATAGCAGATAATAATCCATGGCCATTAGCAATTTGGGGGATAAACTTGCTCAAGCCACTCTTAAAGGCTTGGGGAAATTACAAGTATGTAATAATAGCTATATACTACTTTATCAAGTGGGCAGAGGTTAAGGAACTCGCTCAGATTTCATCTTCCAAGGTTGAAAAATTTGTATGGAACAACATTATCTGCAGGTTCGGGGTCCCTCAACAAATCATTAACGATAATGGGACTCAGTTTACTAGTGAGCAGTTCATCAAGTTCTATGATGACCTCAAAATTGTTAAAAGCTTCAGAGCCATAGACCACCCACAAGCTAATGAGCAAGTAGAAGCCGTCAATAGGATCATCAAGAAGATCTTGAAGATCGAATTAGACACTAAAAAGGGAGCTTGGGTGGACGAATTATAATCAGTACTATGAGCCTATAGGACCACGCCTTGCAACTCCACAAGGGAAACCCCCTTCTCGATGGTATACAACTGTAAGGCAATGATCCCTATGAAACTTGAGGTTGCGACACAGCTAAGAATCACTTTCAACCCAGAGGACAATGATCAATTGCTCGCTACGAACCCAGACCTCATAGAAGAAGCAAGAGAAAGAGTTAGCCTCAGGATCACTACCCATCAATGACGTATAGCGAGGTACTACAATCAGAGAGTGCAAGCTTGAAAGTTCAAACCCGGCAATCTCATCTTGTGTCTCGTTCTTTCCAGAGCCCACAAACCTAGTGAAGGGACTTTGTGACCAAATTGGGAAGGTCCATACCTTATAAAAAGGGTCGTGAGTGATGCGGCCTACCATCTAGCAGGCATGAATAGAGTGGAATTCCCCCACACTTGGAATGTCGAGCACCTCTGCCGTTACTATCAATAAGTGTCTCGGTGTACGATGATTAGTTCATTGTAAATGTGAATGTAATTCTTTGAATTGTTTGTGGAATAAGATTGGAAAAGAGAATTCCATGTAAAGTTATACGTTACGCAGTGCAGTAATAGTTAACATAGCATGCCCCGTTTAAATATAAGCAAATAAGTTCGTACATTCAAGCACAAAAGCAATAAAGAGAAATGTATTCGGCTTCCACCACAACAAAGTTATACAAATTGTTCACAAAGTTTATCACAAGTCTTAAAAACAAGGAAAACAAAATTACAAAGTTCTCATCCTAAGAGGTCGGAGCCTCGAGAGCTAAGCCTTCATTAGGCTGAGGGTCAAAAGCTGGAACATCAGAAACTCCAACCGTCAGAGTAGTACTAGCAACGTGAGAGCTACCTTCTCGATGAATAGCCACCATGGCAAGAGGAACTTCAACCCTAGTGCCCTATCTCTTCCTTGTAGCTCTACTTCCCTAGCGATCTATGGTTTCGATGGCTTGCGAGCTGAAGAAGGAGAGGTCCAGCTTGGGGTGTTTCTACCATAAGGTGAAGAAGAAAGAAGCATAGGTTTTGGTCCTTGTCTCTCTAATTGCTTCCGCCACCAGTGAGGACATTTCTGCTTTAGTCTTCGCTGCTTCCTCCTTAGTGAGCTGAAGTTCTCCCCTTAGTACCCTCAACACCTCAGCGGAGGCCTTGGCTCATCGCTCTGTGGGTCTTGCCCTTTCCTCGGTAGAGTCAGCCTCTCTTATCACTAACTGCAGCTATGACTAGACTTCATTTAGCTCTATTTTCACCTTATTTAGGTCATTGGTGGCAAGGCTGAAGTTTATTTCAGTAGTTTCGCAATGTTTTACCTTACGAGTTAGGGTAGTCTTCAACTCTTAAACTCTCTCACTGAGTTCTAGAACCTCAGCGATTTGAACCCCCAATTCATCCACAAGAGTAGACTTCTCGTTGTCTTGGCCTTCGAGTGCTTCTGTAATCTTCAATAGTGTCAGCAGATTTTGCAAAAACAAGTAGCAAGGTTAGACTTGCAAATAAGCAAAGCAGCCAAAGCAAGAAACAATACTTACCACTAGACCGTGACGAGCCATGAACCCTACCAGCCTCCCAATGGTAAATTCCTTGGCTTCTAGCACACTGACCTTGCCACCATAACCTAAGATCGTGCTTAGGTTCTCAACAAGGGTCCGAGCATACCCTTCCGTCTTGGAGCCAGGTTTGGCCAATAGTCTCATAGTTGCGACCTTCGATGCTATACGTTTATGAGGGGTCACTTTCTTTTTCCCTTTATTAACCTTCTGCTTCTTTGGAGGAGGACCAGAAGGACTAGCGACGTCAGCTGCTACAACGTTTTCAAATTGTGGCGTGGGAGCTAGTCCTGGCGAAAGGATGGCAACAAGAATAGTTGGAGCAGCTGGTTACCCTGTGACTACTGGAGTAACCTAAACTTTAGGGGCCAGGGGCTATTCTATAACAATGGGAGCCAGGTCAACCTTGTGAGTTGTAGGGGCCTCATCCTTGTTGTCTGAAGGGGACGTCCTGAGGATCAACTCCATAATTTTGTTGTTGTCATCAAAGTTGGTAGGCCTGACCTTTGTTAATTAGTGAATTCTCACCTCCTTAGTTACTACAGTATCTTTCGGTGGGGAAAGTTTGTAATAATAGAGGATGTTTTTGTCAAATCAAAAATCATTCTAGTGGTCTTTGGATGTAGCAAACTGGTCTAAAACCCCAACTTCCTAACTCTTAGCATGGACCGTTTGCCAATCCCATATGCAAAATCGAGCAAAAGGTCAGAATCAAGAGTAAACATCAATTGTCAAACTCATTCATACCCAACCCACCTACCCAAAACAAGAACGAAATCAAAATTCTTAAGGTAGCGCAACGAGGGGCATGAGATGTAAAATCAACGTGACTTGTAAGGCCCCACATTGGATCTCCCCTTCGCACCCCCATGGTAGGATGCTCTTATATGGCGTTTGCCTAGCCGAGAGATAGTAGAGCCCATCTTCCAAGTTCACGCACCTTAGATCATACAAATAGCATAGGGTTTCGGGTGATGGTGGAGGAAGGCCATTGCCCATATGGACAAGGGCTAAAAAGATGAGCGAGGTATATGAATTTAGCGTAAGTTGGAATAGACTGAGCTTTATTTTGTTGAAAAAGTTGACGATAAAAGGTTGTATGGGAAATCTTAATCCCATAGTGAGATGCGGGATACTGATGGCTATAAAGCCTCGAGGAGTATGAGGGGTGTAGTCATCCAAAGCAGGGACCATAATGCTGCACCCCTTAGGGATTTGACACGATTGAATGGCAATTTGAACATCGTGAAGACACACAATAGAAGTATGTAATTTGAACGTGTGACGATCGGGGCGTTGGCTTGCAACGGTCCCTTAACCCTTGGTATGACCCGAGTGAGTGCCTAGGCCTGTAGCGACCTCCCTCCCACTCGAGGTCACTTCGTCAGTGCATTGAATGATCCTCACATTCTAAGATGAGTCCAGTTCGTCATCCTCGTTCCTAATTACATGGCGGCAGCATGCATAACCTGCTCCCATCTACACAAAGAAAAGAAGTTGGTTAGGTCATAGAGAGTGAAACGTACCAAAGACTAAGACTAACAACCCTTGATTTTGCTGGCCATGCACACCCTATGTCACCGCACTGATAACTTGAACTTCAATGAACGGAGGAAATGCTTTGACCGAGCAATAGAATCTCAAAAGACAAAAATCAGTATTTGGAATCTTAAAGTCTACCAGTAGCCCAAACCTTCCGATCAAAACAAAACTAAGCACCTAAACCATCTCAACTTACCAACCTAAGCATCTTAATCTATCAGCCACAATCAAGTCCCTTACTTCCAATGAAGAAAGAAAATGCAGAGCTAAGGAGAACATACCATGGCTTATGGAAATGAAAGGTTAGGAAAGCTCGGGTAATGGCCGAAAGAATGAATAGAAAATAGCAAGAACTAGCAGCGAAGAAGCTATCACAGTGGCTAGAGAGGCGATGAGCAGAGAACACCGAGAGTTCAAAAGCTTTCAAATGGAAAACTGAGAGGGAGAAGGAAACACCTCTCAGTTTATAAGGGGACATGATCCCACTGTTGGATCAAAAGGGTTATCAGTTACCCATGATCCAATGGTCTAGGGAAGACAGCGGCCAGGTCATGATGACACGGCACGTGCACACCAAAATGGGAAGTAATAATTACCAGTCGCCATTGGGAAATGAAAAGTCACACATGTGAGATAAACGGGAGTACCAAACGACTCGTTGGGATTGCATGTCGTGTAGCATCAGACCATGATGATAACTCAAGATCTCGCATCCAAGCAATGATAGCCATGCACTAAATGCTTGCTCAAGCCGCGTCCAAGCAATGATCCACACATTCAATGCTTACATGGTCAAACTCAAGATCTTGCATCCAAGTAGTGCTAACTATGCACTAAATGCTTATACGAGCTGTGTCCAGTAGTGCTCTACACATTAAATGCTTGTGCGAGTGAACTCAAGATCTCGTATCCAAGCAGTACTAGCCACACACTAAATGCTTACACGAGCTACGTCCAAGCAGTGCTCCATGCACTAAATGCTTGCGCGAGTGAACTCAAGATCTCGCGCCCAAGTAGTGCTAGCCATGCACTAAATGCTTGAACGAGCCGCGTCCAAGCAGTGCTCCAAACATTAAATGCTTGCACTGGCAAACTTAAGACCTCGCGTCCATGTGGTGTTAGCCATACACAAAATTCTTATGTGAGCTGGCATGATCGATTAGCCATACGACACATATCCTTTGAATTGAAACTTATTGATTAAAGCTGATTGGCTCAAATTTCTTATAATAAGGGTTAATTGTCCCATTAAACACTTTACACAATGATTGTCAAATTGTGAATTTGTAGGGATAAATCTCATTGCCAATGGTAACCAATTAAACTGTCCATGTGACGGACCCAAAAAGATAAAAGAGTACAAACATTTTACTCAAAGCTTCATTGAAAGACCTCCCTCAGCGAGGCAGATTTAGATCAAAAGAACTGATATACAAGAACATAGCAAAAGCCTAAAGCTAATACTCCCACAAGGGAAAAGAGAGTCAGTTTCCAAGCGGCAAACTCCCATAAGATGAAACGCAAATGGACACAGCTACTCTTGCTTATGGCCTTTCTCAGCCAATGGTTCCTTTACTAACTCAAACCCTAAGCAATTCAAAAAGGAGACAGGAACCTAGTTAGCAAGGCTAAACTTCATGAAAGGACCGTGAAGAAATAATTCAAGATCTGTACAAGACTTCCCAAAAGCCAAAGAGAGAAGCTGTATAGGGAAGCCATGTGCAATGGACTATCCATGTCTCTGAAACCTCTGCAACAGACTATCCACATCCCAAAAAGCTTTTCCGGAAGCCGAATCATTAAGGGAACGAAGGGCTTAACTAAAGCATCCATCGGACAACCTCACAAAGAAAGAAGAAGAGCTTCACAAGCCTTTATAAACCCACTTGGGTCCATCCAATAACCCAAGGAACATTTGGCTACTCTAGATTGAATGGCCTAGAAATAACGAGACTGCCACATTAATGATTGAAATAATGCACGGTGAAGGGTATGGCTTGTGGCATGGGAAATGAAATTCTGAAAGACAGAAAAGACAACACAGCAGTCTGAGCATGAAGACTTAGCCACCTTGCAAATTGCAGATAAAGACTTTGACTACTAGCTACAACTCCCAGCCCGCAAAGCAAGCCGAAAGATGGGGGACTTATGTTATGGGCATTTTTTGGAAACATATTTTAGGTCGGCTAAGGTCTAATAGGAGGCACGACTAGTTTAGATAGAGGCCTAAATCATAGATCAAGGTCGCTGAGCGAGAGCCCTAGATTATCGATCACAAGATGAAGACATCTCGCAATGTCATGAGCAGAGAGCGCAGAGCACGTAGCTCGCTGAAAAGGCTTTCAACCCCTCAGCAAGAAGCTTGCTACCCTTAAGAGAACGACCGGGCAAGGATGACGAAGTTGGCTAGAACCACTAGCTCACCTAACTTCTAGCTCGCCCACCAAAGATGGATACCTGTACGAAGCCTTGTCAGTAATCCAAGGCACACGTCCCCAACTGACAGCTCAGCCTCCAAACCTATACATCAGCTCCCCAAAAGTCCAATAATGATTTGCTCAGCATTAATTACCCGACACCAAGCATTAAATGCCTGGAGCAGTGGGGATAATCATTTTGTTGTTTATGAAATTACACTTGTAACCCTCTTTCTTTCTATAAATAGGAAGGGAAGGTCACCGTGAGCTGGGGAGGAGATATATATATATATATATATGCAGAAACTCTGCCAATATTGAGAGAGAACATTGTTCACTATGAGAAAGCTCTGTTGTTGTATTCATACTTTGTAAAAACAATCTCCTTAGTGGATAATCAAAGAACAATGTGGACGTAGGGGCCAACTTGACTTTAGCCAAACTACAATAATCCCCTAGTATGGTTGTTCCTTCTTCTCTTCTATCGTTTTCTTTCACTATTTTCTGCCATATCTTGCTTGCAGTTAGGGATATCACTGAACTCAAACTGGTTGACTGGATTTTGGTGTCAACATTATAATTTTTAATGATGTGATTAGACATAAATGAATAATAGCATAAAACTGATTTACATTAATAGTGGATAAATTTAAATCCGTCTTGATTTAGATAATTGGAGCAAGATAGACAATGACTTTTCATGCTTAATGATAATCCTTCCTTTGGTGCATTATGCCTTTTGGTGTAGAAATTATTGTAATCCAAAATCTTTAATATGAATTGTGTTATTTCACACACCAAGAGAAGTCATTATTTTTTTTTTCTCTTTCTTTCTTCTTGTTAGACTTTTCACTACAAGCACTAAAAAGCCATCTCACATTAGTGAACCTTTGATTTAC
>JANHAO010026388.1:0-11118 GCA_026873985.1 Saraca asoca | reverse complement strand
CGGTGTTGCTCTATGCTACAAGTTAGTTTAGAGTAATTTCGGTTTATAAATTACTAATTTGACGGCCTCGACAGCTCGCATCAGGATGCTATTGAGTTCCCAACACAACTGTCAATATGTGTTTCCTTTTGGATGGAGTAAGTTCTCCTTGGACCAATTGTTGTTTAAGACAATCTTGTGGCATACAATTAAGAATATTTATTATAACTTAACACTTAGAATTACTTACGTAATTAACACTTGCAAATTATAATTTTCTTAATAACTATCTAGCTTTCTTTGATCGTATATTCACCTTTTGTGTTGACTCTCACTCTCTTCCATAATTTATGCTGAGAGATGGAAATTACTTGTGAATTGGATTAATTAGAAGCTTCTTGTTTTGCAAGCTTTTTTTCACCAAAGCTTGCTTGAGCTTCACACATCTGCCATGAGACAATCTTTGTTTATATTTGTTTTTTGCTTATCTCTCCCTATTGGCTACACTCGTACCTTATTAGCAAAAAAAAAAAAAAAAGATACTCGTACCTTATTGACAAAAATTGATAAGATGATCAAATTACTCATAGCATATAGTTGAAAAAAATATAAGGTAAAATGACCAAACTTACTTAAAAAGCCTCAGATTGGTGCTGCTTAACAAAATCATTCCACATTTATTGATCTAAGAAGTTATAGTTCTTAAGGGGGTTTTTATCACCTTTCCTCTTGACAGTGCTGTGATCCCTAGTCAACTGATTTTTGAAGTCCTTCTAGCACTCCTTAATAGGCTTTAAGACTTTTTTTTTTCTTTTTTGCATCAACATCCAATGTGGTCTACAAGATAACACACACATAGATTATACTTATATACAATTATTCTAAGAAGATAGTTATACATATGTTAAACATGAATTGGAGATAAATAATATATACCAAGACATCTTGCCAAATGTTCTCCTTAATGTCCTTTAGTACTTCTTTCTAGTGCTCAATATTGATTAGCATTTTGGTGTGTGCCAACATTCCTTTGTAACTTATATTTTGATGAACAATTCCCAATCACTTAACCTTTAGCATTGAAGTCAACTTTCATCTTCTCTCCTTTACTATGCATAAGGGTGATTTCCTTCATAAGGGTAGCAACCTTTGTACTCTTATCAGTATGTTAAGAAAAATTCCAAATGCATGTTTAAAAGGAATAAAGAAAAAGAAGTTAATATCACAAAACTATTATATCAATTTTCGTACTCATGCTTTGCATCTTTTTGCATAGGAGAAAGATAGAGTTCTTATCAGTCCTCTTATATTGTCAAATATGAAATTTTGAATTAAATTACCAAGGTGTTAATGGCTGGTAGCTCTCTAGTTAAAATTGTATGACACATGATGCTAATTGTTGGCTAACATGCTAGCTTTCCAATAAATTTGAGCCACACTTGGATAGATAATTGGGGCATTGAAGATTTTGTCTTATATAATCAAAATCTCATACACAACATGTCCACAATCAAACATGAATGTGTAGTCAAAGTATTAGCACACACCGAATCTCAAAGAATATGCCACCTAAGAAGCCTTTAGTGCATATCGAGAAAGGACTTTTTAAAAATAAGGAGAGGAATAACTCCATTTTTATTAATATATGCCTTATTACATAATTTTGAGTATGTAAGGCAAGTATCTAAGCTCCACACGTTGATCCTTAGCCTGAGCCATAGTGCCCAGCCCGAGTTATCGGATGTGCCCCCTTCAAGAGTATTCTAAGCAAAAACCCTATTGGCAAGAGTAAACATACTTTTTCTTAGTTAATATAAGGACTTTTCTCCTAGCTTTTAAGGGTTCTAATATGTTATCTCATATGGATATGAAGATAAAAATGCAAGGATTGAAACCATGTACTTTTCTACTCATATTGGATAAATGATCGATGCTAAAAAGGCACAAATACCCAAAAAAGGAAAAATTTTGAAAAAAAATAATCTATGATTGCATTTGCTCCCAAATTCACACCACAAGGCCTTTTCTTCATGCTTGATTTTTACGCTAAGTTTCATCCAAAACTAAGTATGCTTGCCTATCAAATTGGTTCACAATATTAACTTGTAATATTCTCCTCCACTTCAAATGTCAATGCCCTTATTGATGTCTCAATCTGACATAGGTTCCATAAAAGTTTCTACTTTTGAGCACTAGCTTCTTGAATCTTCATGTGGGTTTTTAGTTTATTCCACTTGAACTTCTCCTTTGACCACGCCTTGCTTGTTTCTTTAAGCTAACATCATTTGAGAGGCTTTAATGAATGGTACCCTCAACCTGACATAGCTTTTAGGATCGTTGTTAGCTTACTTCCCCTCAACTCCTCCCTTGCACTTGCACCATTGCACATTTGCTTCCCCTCAAAAGCTTTAGGTAGTTGCCTCTACAACTTTAGTGTCTTAGGTGATGTTGCCTCTACAGACTTTGTGTTCTACTTTGTAGACTTAACTTTGTTATCCTGACACAAACTCACATGTCACTATCTCCACAACTCTGGTGGCTCTGTCGCCTCTATAACTTCACCTATCCCACTACCTCTACAGCATTTGGGTTATTAGCTCTGTAACTTGTGCTTGCCTTACGACCACTGTAGCTTAAGTGTGTGCTACCTCCATAGTTTGTGTGCTTCCTTGGTATTTTGGATGTCTATTAATAAATGGTCCTATGTCCAGTTTCTCATACCAGTGATGTAAGAGACATAAGTTTCATATCATGTTCATGCACAAGTCTCATACCTTGTTTACAAAACATGACCTACTCATAAGTCACATACGTTGCTTATAAGTCTACTTATGTTAGGTTGTATCAATCCATTATACTTCCATTATGTAACTTTCACACTCGATCGGATCCTTTTGACCCTCTCTAAATTGACACCCTTATGGTATCTCTCGACCATCACAGTTTTTTTTGGAGTTGATGTTATCTAGCATCTTGGCCATTACGAGCCACTCTAGTTTTATACACTTAAGTGATATCTTTTTGAGGTTGATACTTCTCATCTCCCACTACCTTCATAGCCACTTGCTAGTATCATTGCTCTCATAGTATCTTCTTTGATGATCAGTGCTTTCTCTTGGCATTTCTTAAGTGACATCCCTTTAAAGACTTCTTCTTCAAGTGCATCCTTATGATGTATCCCCCACATCAACGGTTTTGATAGGGGTTAAGCATAGAGTATCCTCCACTTGAGCTCAAGTTTCACTTTACCTGTGCATGAGCATTGTGGGTCTCATGGTCATTGTCAGAAAGTTACATTGTAAATTGTCATATGACTATGATGTGCTAGCTCACAATGCATCACTCTTGGATCATCTCATCCCCCTCTGGGTTTACTCTTCCAAGTGACATTCATACCCTTTGACATGATTTTGGACTCTGTGAATAAGATTTGTTCATTCAACACATCACAAGAGATGTGACGTCCTAAGAGATATGTCAGCTATTTGTTGTGGCCATGTTTTACAGCATGACTATGGCTTTGCCCTCTAGGCTTCATTGATAGCTAATGCGTCTCTCATGGACATGGTCAAGCTTTCTCTATAAAACCAGAGCTTCTTCCCACTAGAAAAGTCATCAAATGACTCACTCTCTTGAGTGGTTTTGCATTCCTTTGTATACCTGCTATGAATGAAAACATAATTAATGTCCCATGTTGTACATAAAGTCCACCAACTTCTACACACTCTTACACTCAATGCACCATTAACGCTCCTTCGTATGCAATATCTTGCACGCTAACCCTTAAATTGCTCTAGCCACTTGCACCCTCATGGTCAAGTCTTTAGCAACATCTCTTCACTATTCCCCACTAATGTCGATTTTACTAATAAGCTTCCCATGCTTTTGACAAGCTGAATCTACCTTAATCATGGCCCATATGATTTGCTCTCTCTAGCACAACCAAACTCTGATACTAACTATCATGGGCTAGTAGCTCTTTAGCCAAAATCCTGTAAAGAATGATGCCAAGTCTTGGCTAATATGCCAGCCTTCCAATAATTTCGAGCCACAATTGGATAGATAATTGGGCATTAAGGATTTTGTCGTCTATACAACTAAAATCCCATGCGCAACTTTTCCACAAGTAAACATGAGTATGTAGTTGAAGCATTAGTGCCATACCAAGTCTCAAACAACGTGCCACCCAAGAAACCTTTAGTGCATACGAGAAGGGACTTTTTAAAAATAAGGAGAGGGATAACTCCATTTTTATTAATATATACCTCATTACATAGTATAGGGGGAGTATCTAAGCTCCATACTATAATTCCTAGCTTGAGTAATAGTGCTCACCCCAGGTCACTGGATGGGCCCCCTTAAAGAGCATTTTAAGCAAAACCTCTATTAGTAAGAGTAAACATACTTTTTCCTAGTTGATATTAGGACTTTTCTCCAAGCTTCTAAGGGTTCTAATGCACCATCTCATATGGATGTGAAGATAAAAATGCAAGGATCGTAACCATGTACTTTTCTGTTTGTATTAGATAAAAGATTGATGCTAAAAAGACACAAATATGCCCAAAATGGTAAAAATTTGAAAAAATAATCTACAAGTGCATTTGCTCCTAAATTCACATCACAAGGCCTGCTTTTCATGCTTGATTTTTATGCCAGGTTTCATCTAAAGCCAAGCATGTTTGCCTGTCAAATTAGTTCACAAGGCTAACTTGTGACACAAAGGAATCAGTAATCAATGATGACATATAAATTTGTGATCATTATAGGCCAATGGAAGCAAATTCATATACATTGTAAAGACATATAACATATATGATGCTTACCTAATTTTTCTTCTTGCTGGCCATGTTCATTCAATAAGAATCACAGAAGCCAATATTGTAAATGTAAAACTAGAGGAAGCACTATATTGGATCCATAATGTTCTAAGTTTTGATTCTTATATTAATATGAAAATATAATATTTTTGTTTTTATTTGATGAAGTTGTAGTCATTTGGAAAAGTAATTATTATTTGCTTTATGTTTATATAGAAATAGAGTGAATGTTTCAAGGTTACGTACTAGACTACATAAACATTCAAATGCAGCCCAATACATAAACATTTTTATTAGCCAATATTGAAATGGTTATGTTCCAAGGTTTGGTTTTTACTATGTAGATTACAAGGATAATCTTAGACATAGTCCTAAACACTACACCAAGTGGTACTAAATAGGGCATGTATGACTAGATAATCTACGCCAAGAACTTTAGTAAAAAACTAAACGCTAATCCAAATCATCTCTTATAAAAAAAATTAAGAAACAGAAGAGAAAAAAATGCTAAACCTTTAAATATAAGCCATTAATAAAGTATAAAGTCAAAAAAGTATAAAAAAATCAATATAACTTAGTAAGGAAAAAAATGAATATTATATAAGAAGAACATAGTTCCCTATCGAAGACAAAAGACAATCAAAGACATCGAAAAAAATGCAACAAGGGTTTGAGAATGATTTTATAAATGTTTCAGATGTGGAAAAGTAAATAAGAGTAGGACGAATAACTGATATATTACATAAATAAGCCTAGAATTTAAATGTTAGTTATTAAGAAGGAACCAATATCTATTTTTATACACCTATTTCAGTTTTAATAATAAATTGACGTAGAAATTTTTATCATATTTATAAAAACATCATCATTACTTTATATTATATATGCATTGAATTTTTTAGTTATTTTTTTATTTTGTTTAGACGTCAATTTTTTATGACAATCATTATATTAATTTTCAATATATATCCGAAACAATCTAAGTTGAATTTTTTTAAATTATTTTTTTCAATTTTTGGATAATATATTATTACATTTTCACAAATAATTTTCTCAAGGCTTAGTATTTTCTAAAAAAACTTGTCAATTAAACAATATTTAAATACTTAAATTATTTTGTCCATTAAATAATATTTCAATAATTGAATTATTTTACATGTTAATAATATTTAGTTTCTTTAAAAATTTCTTCTAATCAAGTTAAAGAAGTCAATTTGTGTTAAAAAAAATAGATGTCATTTCTATTAATTATTTTTTAAAAAATATAAAAACATGCTGTAAGCTACATTTTTATAGAAATCTGCTACTAGTTACAGTTATTTGGATTAGGTTAAAGACACCAGTTTATATTAAAAAATTGACATTATTTTCCTTAATTCTTTTAAATAAAATATAGAAACTTGCTACATATTACATTTTTACAAAAATATTATAAAAACATTGGGGCTTGATAAAAGGAACAATGTTGCTAACAATTCCTTTTACATTAGCTAAGCAATATATATGTAAAATTATTGTTGATAGTCGCAAGGATTGCTTGCAAATCAAAGGTTGTCTACAATATATAACATATCAAAGGTAGTCTTTGAGACAACACACACACACATCAAGTGCACACATCATCCTTTTATTTAAAGGATTTGTATGTCTTATTTAAAGGGAAAAAAAAGGAAAAAGAAGTTAAAGGGAAAAATAGGAAAAAGAAGTTAATCATTCCTTATATGCAAACTAAGCAACAAAAGAGAAAGAAAAATGGGAAAATAAACTATAATCTTTTAGAGGAAGTTTGAGCAGAATGAAACTAAACAACAAAAGAGAATAAAAAAGGAAAAAATAAATAAACATTCAGAGTAAACTAGAGTAGAATAAGAGTCAGAGGGACATACTAACTTTTTATAATGCACAAAGACTTTAGACATCGATTAATATATTAGAACTAACATGTAATATCATATATTTATATCAGTTCCTAGTACAAACTGATATCTAATCTATGCCCTTTCATATACTTGTGTTTTTTTGAATTAATTTTGTCCATCTATATTAGTTCTTAATAAAAATCAACATCTAATCTACTTCTTCATGTACTTGAATATAAATGCATCGAATTTATTTTGAATTATTTTGACAATTTTGTAGTCTTGGTAAAATGAAAGAAATTAATTATTATTAAATAATTTAACAATTCAATAGTCTTGGAAAATGGAAAAATAAATGTAATATTGTCATATTAATAAATTAATTATATGTAAACTATTTGATTAAGAATTCAATTAATAAATTGATAAAAAAATTTATTTGACTATAATCAAATAACTCATGAATATTATTATAAAGTTAATAAGAATTTAATTGATAAATTAATAAAATTTTTGGACAGTTGAGGAGTCATAAATTTTAAAGATAAATTTTAAAGATGGTTTAAACCAAAATTGTACAAATTAAATAATTTCAAAAATACATTGATTCCTTAAGTCAAATCAATGTCAAATGTGATATTAAGTTTAAACATTGGTTGTTTAATAGGAACCAACTTTGAAAATTTTCTCATATTTACAAAAACACCTTTACGCTTATGTGTATATATGTGTGTGTGTGGAGGGGTTTACCTTTCATTCGAGTTTATTTAACGATGTCATTTTTGCATTTTGTAATAGTATATGACATTGGAATATTCTTCAAGTATGCTAGCTTTTTTTTTCATAACTTTGACTATCCATATATGTCAATAAATTCTAATTTATTGAATTTTATTTTATAGAGAAAAATACACTAACCCCCCCTATAATATTCAAAAACTACATGGACCTCCCCTATAGTTTTAAAACTTACACAGACCTCCCTTAAAATTTGACATTTGCTGTGTTTAAATCTTATTTAGTAATTTTTGTTAAGTTAATGTTTTTTCAGCACATCAAAGGTTAATTTTGATAAAAAAAAGTCAAAATGATCCCTAAATGGATTATATATAAGTTGGCTTCATTTGTTGAAGGCCATTTTCACTTGCAAAGAAGTCTCCTATTCACTCAAGCTGATTTTACTCTTTTTTTTTTTAATTTTCTAGTGAAGAAATATTCTACAACCTATTTATGCCTATCTGATAAAGAAATATCTTGTAATTTGTTTAAATAGTGGGTTTGATTGAAATAAAGACAGGAAAAAACTTTTTCAACGTCTAAAATAATTTCCAATCATAAACAAAAATAACTTTTGAAATTAAAAACATTTGAAATGCCATTTTCAGTTATTTTCAAAAGAAAAATAGGAAAAAAAACTAAATTCTAGAAACTATCAGTTTTAGGATTCTTACCTTCACTAAATGAAGTCCAACTATGGCTTTAATGCGTCGATTATTCTCAAATTGCTTCAAGCGAAACATGGGTGCTAGCGTCAAAGAGAAAGTTTGGTTCAAAGAGGGAAAAATCGGCTAATGGATTCAGCAAATGGCTAAACTTAAGGTATTTTAGTAATTTATATTTTAATTAAAACTTTTTTTTAAGGAATCTCTACATCTTACAGAAATATTTCAGATGTAAGTCTATCAAATAGGGTAACATAGGTTTTGAAATAGGTTTTGAAACTAGAGAGGAGGTCCATGTAGTTTTCAAATGTTATAGGGAAGGTTGGTGTATTTTTCTCTCTTTTCTATTAAATGAATTTGTATAATAAATTATATTTATTTTATGAATAATATAAAAATATCTTATTTTAAATTCTATTATTATAAATATAATTGTCGAAATATGTTTTATTATTATTAGAAATATAATTGTGAAAATATCTTATTTTGAAATATATAAAAGATGTAAAAGATAAGGGTATAAAAAAAACCATTCCATAAACGATGGAATGGCCATTTGGAATGACCCATTCCATTGCTTTAACGATGGAATGGCCATTCCCTAAGGAATAACATTCCCATTCCATAATACATACCAAATAAAATTTTTATCCATTTCATTCAACCAAACATAACATGAGTGAAGAGAAAGGTTGAACAGATTCATATTACACAATACATAATATCAGTTTTGGAGAATTTCTTGTATGCTCCAATTATAACTCAAGTCTTTACTTCACTTAATAAATGAAGGTCAATTGTCAACTTTTATAGTTTTTGATATTTTGGAAATTGAAGAATTAGGTTTTTAATGTGTATGGGTTTTGCAAAACTGACAAATGGACATCAAAATTGATTATTGGCATGCTTTGATTGGATAAGAATAAAGACACATGTTCTAAAGCATTAGATCTATACAAATTATATTAATTAGAATAATAATAATGACTATACCTAGTGTAGATTGAGAATCTATCAATGCAACAACACCTTAAGTAGGTTCACTCCTTATAAATCCTAGCAAAGAAAGAGAGAGAAACCAAATTGTAAGCACAATGTAGTGGCTATAGCTCTGTCTTAGGTGTAAGTAAGGATCTGCCCTACTATAATCCTATTGGACCAACTGACTCATCATCATTAGCTTAGTTATAAGGCTCACACCGCTAATATCGACTATTGGTTTAATGTCATGTTAGGCATAATAATCTGATCACATATTTGTTAGCCTGTTATATTTAATTGTTATGACATTCAACTATTCTAATTTAATATATAATTAAATTATGGTAGTCCAATATAGGAAATTGTAACAATCTCCCACTTAAGCAACATAGTTTAATAAATGAGAAACTGGATTATAATAGGTGGCCACAAAATTAATGTCAACAACAATTATGACACTTTTACAACTATAAGTCTATTATAAGTGCCCAGTAATATAGATCATCATATCTGATAGGAATGCTAATGTCATACATACTTTGAATACTTATATTCCAATGACCAAAAACATAATGTGGAATGTATGAGAAACTAAACATACATATCAAAATGTGATATATGTACATCTTTACAAAATGGTCCATGAATCCTCCCAAGATACCAAAATGAGATTAATTCTTAACATAACAATGAGATAGAGTTTGAATGTCTCCATCAATATGCCATAAACAAATGTGCACAATCAACAACATTATATATACATATATATGAAACATATGGCAATATCAATATCATAAACATTTCATTAATCTCGAGATAACAATGACAATAATTCATCGTTTCAATAAGAAACATGAAACTCTATCTAACCTTGAATACCAAAAGGCTTAGCCAAATTCATTCTAGTCACTTGTTCATGAACAATTTAACACCTAAGCCTTTGGTTAGTAGATTTGCAAGCAAACAATGTTGGTGTATGCCCTAGAAGCCAATCATAAGATGATTGTTTCTGCATACATTATATTACATTTTTAAATGCAATTCAATTATTATATTTTGTTATATCTACATAATATATATAAATACAATATTGTCCCTAGGATAATTTGTTATTCTTAAAATGTCCCTAGTCGAGTATTATTGTAAACTGAGATAGTAACATATATTATGACTAGTATGTGTGATGACTGATGATCAAAAGGTTATGGATATAAGATATCAAGTCATTACATTGGTACATGTTAGAGAACAAAATGTACTGAACTAACCCACTATAAGAATACTACATGGATGGTTATGTGTCATAAGTAATTCTTGTAGTGACTAATAGTGTATATATATATAGTCCTTAGACCTAAAATAACCACGGTTCCCTACATGAGGAGTTATTTACTTTGACACTATCTAATATTACCTTTAATAGGGTAGCCTAAAAGGTAATGGTTAGGTATATCACAAATCATGCGGAGGGATATGGGTGATCTAGATGGGATTTTGTCCCTCTTATTTAGGAGGAGTAATATCTATGGGCCCCTTGATTGAGTGAGACTAAGAAATGAATGGCCATACTCAAATGGATCGATATGTGATATTAATTCATTTGTTTTCAATTAGTCACTCATGGATCAAGAAACATAGATTGAATTATTAAGAGGATTACACATTTCATGCCTTGAGTTCAATTTGGATATTCAAACAAAAGGGACTAAGATACATGGAATATTGGTCACTATTTAGGTATGTCAAATCACTGACATTCTTATTACTTAGGTGATAGTGATGTATTGCTAGATGCCACTCACTATCTATGATACTAAAATTAGATTATTTTTGGTATCATTGCCAACGTAATAAGAACCTACAAGATCACATATAAAGAGTGAGACAAAATTGGAATTAATGTAATATAATTAGGATTCTTAATTGAATTAAGGGATCCTTGGAATATAACCTGGTATAATATAATATTAGATTTTATTACATTGGGCTTTATTAATGTTATATTACATTGGGCTTAATTATTGACATTAGTTAGACTAA
>JANHAO010026387.1:0-11099 GCA_026873985.1 Saraca asoca | reverse complement strand
TTTTGCATCTAATAAATTTTGTTATATTTGTGTCATGTCTTCCTTAATTACTTTAATTTGATTTTAATTATATCTCATCATTTTTATTTTCTTTTCCCCTAAATCAAAATTTTTTAAAAAATCATTTTTAATTTCTATAAAGTCTTCCTTAATTACTTTAATTTGAGTTTAATTATATCTCATCATTTTTATTTTATTTTCCCCTAAAGCAAATTTTTTTAAAAAAATCATTTTTAATTTCTATAAAGTCTTCCTTAATTACTTTAATTTGATTTTAATTATATCTCATCATTTTTTATTTTCTTTTCCCCTAAAGCAAAATTTTTTTAAAAAATTATTTTTAATTTCTCAAAAAATTGAAATCAATGATCAACTCGTCCTGCATATTATTTGAACAACCTATTTTTAAAGGATAAAATGGTCATAATATTCACCTCTTTCCATCATCCAATACAACAAATAATATGTTTAAATAATATCTTATAAAATTTATTGACATCCAAACATTAAAGTATGCATGACTAGTCAAGGTTTAAGTCTTTGGTATCCGACAATCTTCATTAAGACTTGATAATTTAGTAGATGAGGTATGCATTCAAGAAGTAGGGCCTTCACCAGTGTTTGTTTTAGCTAAAATAATAATGTGTATAGATTATCAAATCATTATGGATTAGGGTCCCAGTGACACCTTCAGAAAAACACTTCGAAGGACGAGTAGAAAATTTTGATTTACACCCCAAGTAAGATTTCCCAATAAATTAAAATTTTCAAAAGATAAATTTTCTTGTTAATTTTTTAAAAAATGTGTAAAATAATTTAATTAATCATAAGAATTAAAAATTTCTGTATAAAATTCTTCTTATCTAAAGAATAATAAGTAGATAATTTTTTTCATTTTATGAAAGATAAAACTCTCTAAAAAATTAGATTTCATCTATTTTATCAATTTATAGTTAATTAAATAACATCCTAATATTTTTCTAGGGAAACTTAAATTCTATCCTTTTTTGTGTGATAAATACACCGAAACCACCCAAAGCAGTATCACGACTGTTGTTCAATAGTTCTTAAAAAAGTGTAATTTAATATTTCTGGACTTTGATGGAAGCCAAAGACAGGATTGACAGGATGTCTGAGTAGAAATGATTAAGGGGGTGGAATATCTTCAAATATAATTTGGATATGACAACATAAACAAAGACATGCGTGCGCCAAAACTGTCCGGCAATATAATATAGTGGCAATCCAAAGTGCAGAATTGAGCCCACTGCCACTGGAGACAACTTCCAATCAAACCCAATTGCTCGTCTTCAACCGAGCACTTCAGTGCCCACGATGTTACAGGCTCCGTTTGCGTCTGAGGAAAAAAAACTTTTATTTGAATATTTTTATTTTTAGTTATAAAATATTAAAATAATTTATTTATTTAATATTATATATAAAGAATATAATAAAAAAATAATCTCTATTATTTTAAAAATAAAATAATTTTTTTTACTATCATAATATTATATATTATTTAATTAATCATAATACATATAACTAATATGAAAATTATTTATATATATACAAGTAAATAAAATTATCTTGATGTGTTCCTATAAAATAAATGGAGTTGTAGACTTCATTTGTTTTAACGGAAAATACTTTTTATAAAAATAATTTTATTTACTTGTATTTATAATTATAAAATAATAAAATAATAAAAATATTTTATTTATTATAAAAACAGAATCATTTTCTCTTACAATTATATGTCATATATTATTTTTTTAAATATAAAATATATAAATAAGATGAGAGTTGTTTGATTGTCATGGGTAGACAAGAGAATATCTTCCGCGAAACACACCAAACCTTGGATTAGGTTCCATGTCAATTGCAAGCTCACTGTTTTGTTCTGCCCCACTCTGACTGAACACGAATCTTACATTTAAAATTCATTCTTCGCCCTTTAAATGACTATGCAGATTCCTCCAAAATTAAAATTAAAATTCACTGTTCTGCCACGCAAGTAACGGGATGAAGTATTGTTATACTAAATAAATAGTTTGTAAACCAATACCTCTTGACCTAATGATTACCGTAAATTGTTTTATATTATATTTAGATGGGAAAGACGAGAGAAAATCAAAAGTTATATTATAATCTTTTTTTTTTAGAAGTTTTAATTAAGAAAAAGAATATATTAAAGATTTATGACTAATCTTTCAAATTTATCCAACAATGTCTACTAATTATTTCATATTTCTCCATTTTAAAGAATTTTAAAAGATTTTCTAAATATCTAAACAAGTAAAATAGAAGTTCTCTCTTAATCATTTATTTATTTTTTCTCATTCTCTTATCGTCTCTTTCTCTTCTAACACCCATACAAACCGTTAAAATTTAAAAGATTGAAAGTCCTGTAATCATTTTCACAAACTTCTTTATCACACACACACATATACATATATTTTAAAAGTTATTTCTTGTTCATATGCGTCCTTATAGTCATGATTGTTTATGTGAGGTAACATGATAGAATCATATATAGATACAATGGGTGCCTCATTGTCTTGTCAACATAGACGGACATCTCTGAAAGTGAGTATGGAACACTTGTCCACACTCACTTTCTTATACTTTCATTAAATATGCATTATTTTTGTGATTTTTTTTATGTAAATTATTGAAACGTTGAAATCTCAGGTGAATATTTGAATGTATTCAAAGTGATCGGAATATACTCTGGAGTGAGCAAATAAAGTGGAATATATTTGCATGTTGGTGGTATTCGTGGCAGCTTTCATAGTTGATAATGGGCCGAAAGAAGCATAGTAAGTACCCTCTAGGCAATTTTGCTCAAGAATCTGTTGCCCACTCAGCCAGTCAGTACTAACATATCTCACTCCTTTGGGGTGTGTGTTCATTTGTGGGGGTGTCATTTTCCACTCGTCATGCATGTTCTTCTCTCAATCATTTGACCTTTCTCCCTTTTCTCACTCACTTTTTCTTCTTAATTCTCTTGTGGGCAGAAAGTGGTGAAGGGCAGTTGTTGTTAGTGAACCACTTGCATGATTCACCAAAGTAGTAGTCTATTTTTTTTTCCATTTTGAGTGTATCATATGGAACTCATCATTCTACTTTTAATCGTAATATTATGAGTTTTTGCTTTCTCTCTTAACTTCCTCATGGTTTTATTCTTATTTAAAATTTATGTAAACTTGATAAGATAAAACTAATAATTAATTATATAATAAGAATTCAAACTAGTGTTATTATGGTTGATTAGGTTTTTATAGCCATAGCCATGATAGTATTCAAGCTAATATTGAAGAAGAAGAAGACTAAATCTAAGATGTTATGTTTAAGAAATAGAAGTAAATTATTCTCTTATCTAATGTCATTAGATATAATTTTCTTTTTTCTGGGATCGACAAGATAACCATATATATATATATATATGATGAATATGACAACTGTCTTCTCTTACTAAATTAGATCATTTTAAGATTTTGTTTATTTTGTCAAAAAATATTCTTCGTAGAAAGATTTCATTTACTTATATATTAGTGAAATATTTTTATATCATTTATATATCTTATAATTAAAAATAAAGTATGATATCATGACAATGGAAGAAAATAACTTACTTTCTAATAAAGAGGATGTTATTTATCATCACATTCTTTATATTTGACATTTAACAAGTAAAATATTTTCTCTTACTTTAATATTTTATAATTATAAATATAAGTAAATGAGATTATTCATATGGGAGATGTTTTCTATCAAAACAAATGAAACTTAATTCATATTAAAAAAAAAAAGGTGGTATATTAATATAAGGTTCTTAGTTTGGTACCCTCAATCGCTGGAAATTGTTTTTGACATATCTTAACGTAAAAGAAAAGACTAACTTAATGATTCTTATTAAAAAGAGAACATGTCATGGATTAAAAAACTGCATTTTGTTTATTTGAATATACCGCAGGGAACACAAATCAAGTGGAAGGAAAACAACAAATTGGTGCTCCCCACAATTGTCATTCTCCAAATGAAGAGATCGGAGGTATCAGATCAGTCATTTTAATTCAAAGGGACGCATCGTGGAATTGGCCACAATATAAAACAAACAAAACCAAATAACCCCAGAGTTGTTTGCACGTCTTAAAAAAAAAATAAAAAAAAATCAAGAATAGCTTTCAAATTCCGTGATCGAGATGCAGACAAACTATCTACTATAATTCTAAATTATAATTACAAATAAAATTAAGATTATATTATAAAAATATAAATATCATAATTTAAAAATATAAAAAAATTATCATTAGAGAAATGGAGAATTTTAATCACCACTTGGTAGCTAGTTAGCAGCACTGTTTCAAAGTCTCATATTGGCATCCTCTATTGCCACGTGAAAATGGGAACACACAAAGTACTGTTTTCTGAAATTTCATCATCTTGCAAATCTTGCTGCTTTATCTCTACAGATAAGGGCCGCCCTTCTTCTCACGAGCATTTGCCAGGACAAGCCACTAAGTTTGTGCTTTTCTTTCTTGTCTTGTGAAAAACAGTAATATACACACACATGAAATGTCTCCTACACATCTAAATTCCACACGTAATTACAATCAACCTTTGCCCTCTTTGTGTGCACCTCTATGGTTGTAGGCTTTTAGCACTTGTCTGTGTTAGGTTGTAAGATTTGTTTTGTATGCAACTTTACTTCAATATGTATTTGTTACAAGGGAGAGCAAAGTTTGAAATAAGAAAAAAAATAAAATTGTTCATTGATGTAATTTCAAACAAATTGAATACTTGATTTTTGTATAGCTCTAAACAAATTAGGGTTTCAAAAGAAAATGAGTAGAAAGTGAACCTTCTTACATATATGGTTTAATATAGTACTATCATTATTATAATCTAGATTTAATTGCACTTTTTTGTCTTTTTATTTTATAGATAATTACAATTTTGACCTCTTGTTTTTAATTGGAACAACCAAATTCCTCTCTATGTAAAATAATAAAGTCCAATTTCAAAATGAATGCTGATAACCAATTTAATTTAAAATAATGATATGTTATATGAAGAAAGATTGTCGTCATCTAGTATGTGCTACATTATCATATGGATGTTTATGTCATTGTCAAAATAAATGAAATTTTTTAATATCTATGGCGTGCATATATCATGTGATAATTTTTTTATCATGTTGTTTTTTTCGTGACACGTTATAATTAAAAATAATAGGTTAAAATTTTAACTATTTTAAAAGTAGAAGAACTAAAAATGAAATAAATTTTAAATTTTGTGTGCATGTGTTTCTTAAGTTCATATATGGGAGTAATTAAATGCAGCCTTCCCCACTAACTATAAGACAACCTACCACAACAGGTTAGGAAAGTCTATGCATGTAGACATAGGCTTGGGTTGATACTTGATGTTACTAACAAACACCACTATCCGGCAATTAATTCCAAAGATGACTTTTTTATGCAAGAGCACTTGTTATTCCAATATTGACCTTAATCTCCATGGATAATATTCACCAATCAAGCACCAAGAAAATGAAATAGAAATCAGAAACATTCGCTTGGTGCGTATTGTTCTCTCCATTTTTTCAAGAGTAAATCATACTCATCTTCACAACAATTTGGTCTAATTATATTTGTATTATTTTATTTTTTAAAAATATATATTTACATATTTAAACATATTCACCTCCTCTGTGGAAAAAAAATAAAAAAGATAATTATATATTTTAAAAAATAAAAAGATGTAAGTGTAATTAGATTAAATTTAAAAAAATAATTAATGTAATTTACTTTTTTTTTTTAAAAAGGAAATTTTAGGAATATGATAAATTATTTTATTATAAAATAAGGATATATCACTTCATTTTTTTTTTGAAGATTTACAATATCTTTATAGATTATCTAATCAAATCATGTCAAAGTTGGTGATACAATCTGGTAAGGCAACTTCAAGCAAGACAAATGAAAAGAATGTGCTGTTAATGACCAAAAATATAAATGTGCAAGAAAGAGATACTCAGAGAGATAACCCGTTGGAATAGATGGGCTTGCCCCAATCTAGAAAGAGTATGGGCCTCAGCAGGAGGAGCTAAGGACTATTCTCTTTGGGCCAGACTACTTAAGGCCTCACCAAGGAGGAGGTAACTTGCAAACCTTCGAGTGAAAAGCAAGGCAATTACGACCGTTTGTTTGGACGGAACGGAGAAGGGAATAGAATGAGAATGTCACTTTTTTCTTATTTGACGTAGGAGAATGGAGGAAAAACATTTTCCATGAGAAAGATTTTTTTTCTTGTTTAATGGAATTCCCATTCTATTTTGAAACTAAAGAGTGGGAAATCTATTGGCACCGATTCAAAAATATATCCCCATCTTCTCACTAATTAATATAAAATTATATTATTTAATGTTAATTAATATTTTATATAAATAATTATATTAATTGATATATAAAATATTTAATATAATTATTTATATAAAAGTATATAAAATAATTAATTTTATATAAATATATATTATTTTATATTATATTATTTAATATATTTTATATATTATTATTAATTTATATATATGAATTTTTAATATATAAATGTATATTATATTACAAATTAATATTTAATATAATATTATTTATTTTAATATTATTAACATATTAAAATAAATTAATTTTATATTAATATTTAAATAATATCATATAAAATAATAATATTATATATATAAATTAATATTAATATATAAAATTTAATATATTAAGGGTAATTTAATTTAATTTTGATGATGGTCAGTATGAGCCTTACCTATGTGTGAGGTATTGTCCGCTTTGGAGTATGTCCATTCGTGGCCTTCTTCACAGTTTTGTCCCTTTGGAGGTGTGGGTCGTTACCCACCTTCTCCCAAAAAGGCACCTCATCATTTTAGGCTTGGAATGCCCCTACCTTATAAGGCATGAGGACACTTGACTTCTCATCGATGTGAGACTTCTATTCACCCCTACCTCTTTTTACTATCAATATAAGTCCCTTTAAGTTGGGTGGGCTTGTGCGTAGTGAGGCATTAGGGGTCCCCATAGATGGCACCAAATGAAGATGGTCGATATGAGTCTTGTCCACGTACGAGGTATTGTCCGCTTTGGAGTATGGTTCTTCGTGGCCCTCCTCACGGTTTTGTCCTTTTGGGGGTGCAGGTCGCTACCTACCTTCTCCCCATAAGGTGCCTTATTGTTTTAGGCTTGGCATACTCTCATCTTATAAGGTATGAGGACACCCGATTTCTCATCGATGTGGGACTTCTGCTCACCCCTACTTCTTTTTACTATCAACAATTTTTTCAAGGGTAATTTAGTATTTCTATTTACATTATCTTTCCATTCTTTTAATTTATTCTCATACCAAATAGTGGAATATCACATTACCTCAATTATTTCCATGACATACCAAATAAAGTAATAGACTTTCATTCTTCTTTCCATTACCACTTCCTTTCCCCTTTTGATTTCCACTAATATTCATTTCGTCTAACCAAACGAGCCTTAGAGTAATAGCTCATGAGATTCCCTAGACTCTAATCAAGTCTTTTGGGTTGTTCTAGGATAAAATTAAGATTTAAATGTATTTTTGATTTGTTAATATACAAATTGATTTATTTTAGTATTCATAATTTAAAATAATATATTTTTATTTCTTCAATGTGATATTTGATTCGCAGAATCATATATATTTAAGAATTTTAACATTTTCATAAATGTGATTATAAGGAATGTTATATTATTATATTTGATTAAATTAAAAAGATTTATAAGCATGCAAGAATATTATATTTTAATTAATTTATATATTTTTAAAAATTATTCATTATAAAAAATATTCTTATTAAAAATGAAGTGATTAGTACAGAAAAGTTGACCAATCAATGGTGATAAACAGGGTGGTCGACAATGGTGGATGATAAGATGGTAGATTAAGGTGATAAAATTTTAATAGAAGGACAGGCAAAATAATACTAATATTTTTATATTATAAAAATATAAGATATATATTTTTTTCAAAAAATATTTTAAAGAAATATGAAATTAAAAATATTTTTAAATAAAATTTTTCATACTTTCAATTAAACATAGAAATTTAACATCCCTTAAAATAGTCTTAAAAACATGACAAAAAATTCAGGGGCTAAATGATACCCGGTGGGGGTGGGGACTCCCGTATTCTTCTATTTGCCTTTTCTTTTTAGTCCAGTCTAGCGACTGGGGGAGTGGGTGAGGACACAGATTCTCTGCTGCGTAGCAGGGCATGCTGGGCGTCAAAACGTGCATGCTGCCCCCTTCCTACTTCCCTTCATTTGCAAAGCTTCAATTTTCACTATTTTTTTTTTATGAATTTTTTTATTTTATTTTTAATGTTATTCATAAAAAAATAATAGGATATTGGAAAAAAGTTATAAGTTTCTAAACAAATTGTAAGTTTTATTGATATAGTTGTAATTTTTTATATAAAAATATGAATAATAAAAAAAATTTTCATATAATTTTAAATTTTTTAAAAATAATTTAACAAATTTTACAATATTCCTGTAAATATTACAATATAATAAAGATAAATCAATTGTGTAATTAAAATTTTGTTGTTATATATTACATAATATATGTTGAAAATAGATAGATATATTATACTATAAATAAAAGAAAAAAAGTTGAAATATATAAACTAATCCAAGTATACATAACATAAAGTTTACTTTACTGTTAATATTCTAAACGCTATAATAAACAAATCATCATAATTTATAGATTTTTAAATAATAAATAAAGAAAAAAACTAAATAAATGATAGTTTATTCTAGGTTAAGGAGCAAAAAAAAAATGTCCAAATAATATAAAAAGTATATGATATTTTACAACAATACAAAAATAGAACACATGTATTTTATTATTTTAAAAAATTTGTGAGAGACCAGACTAGAAATTTAAATACATTTAAATAAAATATATTAATTATCATATATTTATTATATTATTTGGACATTTTCTTTGCTCCTTGACTTAGAATTATAAACTATCATTTATTTAGATTTTTTTCTTTATTTATTATTTAAAAATCTATATACTATGATAATTTGTTTATTATGACATTTAGAATGTTAATAGTGAAGTAAGTTTTATGTTATTTATACTTGGATTAGTTTATAGACTTCAATTTTTTTTCTTTTATTTATAGTATAACATATCTATTTTCAACATATATTATGTAATATATAACAATAAAATTTTAATTACATAATTTATTTATTTTTATTATACTGCAGTATTTTCGGGAATATTGTAAATTTTTTTAAGTTATTTTTTTAAAAAATTAAAAATTGTATGAATTTTTTTTATTATTCACATTTTTATATAAAAAATTATAACTATATCAATAAAACTTACATAACAATTTGTTTAGAAACTGTAACTTTTTTTGGTACTAAAAATTAAAGCTTTACAGATAAAGGAAAGTGGGAAGGGGCAGCATGCGTTTTGACGTGCAGCATGCCTTGCTGCGCAGCAGAGAACCCGTGTCCCAAGGGTGAAGGGCGGTTATTGTTAGTGAACAACTAGTTGTAGCTTTTTTTTTCTTCATTTAAAGATTGTATCATATGAAAATCCCATCATTTTATTTTTATTTGTAAGATTCTCTGTTAACTTCTTCACGGTTTTATTCTTTGTCTTTTTTTTTTTCTCTCTTTCAATTTATGTAAATTGAGAACTATATATGAATTTAGAATAGTGTTATCTTCATGGTTAATTAGATTTTCATAGCTTAACAAATTAGGTTATGCCAATTTATATAGATAATTTAAGAAAACTCTATCAGGAAAAAAAAAAGAAGATAATCCCCGTACCCTCAATCTGTAGAAATTGTTTGTGACATATCTTGACGAAAAAGAAAAGACTAGATTAATGATTCTTATTAAAAAACTGAGTATAAAGACTAATGTTATATATATATATATATATATATATATATAACTAGATTTCTGTCATGATCCAATCCCCGGGCACATAATCGGCGTAATAGGTTATCCGTAGGAAACCTTCTACAAGCCTGACAATACACATATCACATTAATGTATGTAATTTACTTTAATAAACAGACATAAATACTATTACTTTTACTGAAAATTCGATAGAGTTTTCTCTATTTTTTGGATACCTGGCCACAAAACCTTCATAGAAAACATTAAGGGTTACATGCCCATCAAAACCTGTACAACGTCACACAATACATATACCTTTATTCAATGGCCCAGACTAGATATTACATAACCTACTGGGCTTCTAGGACTCACACATATGCATAATGCTTTCCTATCCAACTGCTAAACCATTTAATCATTTTATACCTTTTAATCTCTGGGGAGGGTGGTTGATGAGACGGAGGGAAACCAAGTTATCTTCTATCTCTGAAAAATACAGAAAGAAGAGGTGTGAGTTTCAATGAAACCCAGTGAAGAAACAATCCCCTCAAAATCATTTATCATTTATAAATCAATTCTACTACCATTTATCATTGTAAAATCAGTTTACCCATTTAATTACCTTTGTCTCTAATTAAATTTAGAAAGTTCGCATTTCATAAGAAAACCAAGTATCATAAAGTGCAATATCGAATATCATAAAACAATTATCAAGATAAGCCTTTATGAAAGATAAATTGCAACGTAGCATAAGCATGACAGAAAACAATGTCTTTTAAAAGTTTCACTGAATATCAGTATAGTAAATAGTTCACTAGATTTTCATAAGTAAATCTCCGAAGGTAATCGTCCTGTAATCCCACTGTGAGTCATCTAACACGTCTGCTCGTGCCTACGAATGTATTCCTTCATAAGCTATCTGACACGTCTACCAGACGCTCATGCTGTTATCTTCTACCATATCTCCTCAACTCCTGCTCGGGTCATCATATACTCACAAGTACATTTGCGGGTTACTAACCATTTACCACCGAATCTAGCACTTTAACTCATTTGATTAAAATCATTGTATAACATTTTCCTCAAAGTCATCAAGTAACATATGTATATATTCCTCAACATAAC
>JANHAO010026386.1:0-11099 GCA_026873985.1 Saraca asoca | reverse complement strand
AATTTGCATATTTATTTCATATTACCAAATATTTTGTTAAAATTGTCCAATATGTGATTTTATTTTGGTTTGATTCTAGACTTGACCATATATTGCTGGAGACCACAGGGTTGGCAAATCCAGCACCTTTGGCATCTGTTCTTTGGTTGGATGAACAGTTGGAATCAGCTGTGAAGCTTGATTCTATTATCACTGTAAGTATGGTTTTTAGGATAAATGTCATAAATACTTTAGCATGAATACTACTTCTACGTTTTAATTATGGTGCCAATAAGTTTTAATTATGGTACATTGGCAATGATTTTCGGATTTTTCTCTCTATAAGATATATTATGGTTGTAATTATTTCATTCAATTTGCAAAGCTATCATCATTTAGACCTGAGAAATTATCTGCATAGGAGAGATAGTTATGAAGTTGAGAATGGTAGGACATAGTATATAACATTGATTTTGGTTTTGTATCTTCTAATTAATACATATAAACTTCTATGGTTTTGCTTCTACCTAACTGATGGTGGTAGATTCAGTGCTATTTCTATCCTTCTTTATAAGGGCATGGACTGTAAAATGTGGTTTCCTAGCTGTTCATATTCTTATTTGTGTGAATAGCTAGCATTAGTTTCTGAATATATGTATCCTTTAATACTGAGTTTTCTGCTTAAACAGGTTGTGGATGCCAAAAATCTTCGCTTCCAGCTTGATGAACACCGTGGTTCATCTTCATTTCCTGAAGCATATTTTCAGATAGCATTTGCGGTAAATTTTTATTATGTTTTCTGAGTTTTAAATTATCTATGTGCAGCATTATTTTTAATCTATTGATAATATTTTTTCTCCTTTTTCACATTCTTTTTTTCTCAATTTTTAATTCCCTTTTTCCAACTTTACTTCTTAATAATATTGGATATAGCGGGGTTGAGCATTGGAAGCTAATAAGTTGTTTTTTCTTTAGGACATTATAATTCTTAACAAGGTTGATTTGGTCTCTCCAGAGGGCTCTGGAGATATTTTGGAGGAACTGGAACAGGACATACATGGCATTAATTCCCTCGCAGAGATTATTCATACTGTTCGCTGTCAAGTGGACTTGTCTAGGATATTGAACCGTGAAGCTTATGATACTGCAGTTAGTCATATACTCATATATACTTTTATTCATCGTATATAGATTTTCTTGGTTCTTTCTCACCAGCATGCGACTAATATTGCCTGTTTACCCTCTTTTTTCAGCGTGCCACACATCTAGAGAAATTGTTGAAAGACAACGATTCTTTGTCTACAAAAAAGCTTCACGATAGTGGTGTAAGGACCATTTGCATCAGTGAGCCACAGAAAGTTGATCTTGACAAGGTAATGTTTTGAATTCTGTGCTTGATTACATGATATTCAAATAGTCGAAGTTTCTCTTTATATGCAACCTCTAGTAATGCAATGTATTTTATCATTAGAAGTTGCAATATATTGAACATAGGACAATTGATAAAACGGTGCCTCTATGTTCTTACTGTTCGGTCTGCCAGAGACCTCCTGCTATGGAATATGCAACCAATATACCCCTCTGCCTTTACTCAAACCTGTAGTTACTTGTTTGCTTTTTAATACATATTAATGAGAATGATATTTTATTTTATTACATTTTTTAAATTTGATATATTGCTTACTAAACCTTTCTCTATATGTAACTTTCCATTGACAGACTCGTATTTGGTTTGAGGAGATACTTTGGGAGAAGAAATATGATATGGATGTATACCGTTGCAAAGGAGTTTTAAGTATCCAAAATTCTGATCAACTACATACCTTGCAGGTAGCTACCTTATCATACAGTTCAAAAGTTTTGTTTATAATTTGCTATAATTTTTTCAGTTCTGAAAGACATTTGTTTGATGAGACACCTCCACTGCCTTGGTCTTGACGAGTAAAAATTACGTTTCAAGAACACCTAAGATGGCTATCTACCTTCAGTCCCTAATTGTAGATTGTTCAGCATTTATTCTGTCTGTTATGGTGCAAGGAAATATCACATTGGAAACAAATTGTCAAAACTGAGTTTATATGATTGAGGTTCCTTATAATCTAAAACTCTATTTTTCTATATAATAATCATGATGTGGTGTGTGTTGTTAACTTGCCTTTGTGTGTTCTTTCCTTTATGGAAATATCTTGTTGAAACAAAGCATCAGGTCTTGATTTTTCCCCTTTTATGGTTTGTCCAGTCATATATGACGAACCTAGATCCTTAAACTCCATATCTAAACCTGATACAAAGGGTTTGTATGGTTCAACTTTGTTTTCACTTATTATTGTCAATTCTGTTATTTGATTCTGAGTTTGTGATGTTCATATGTAAATTAGTGTGCTGGTGGTGTCATTTTGTTTCCTAGGGACTTATTTTCTTTGACTTTTGGTGATTAATTCTCAAATCAGTTAATCATGAAAATCTGGCAGGCAGTGAGGGAGATATATGAGATTGCTCCAGCTCGCATGTGGGAAACGGGAGAGGGCCGAATGAATAAGATAGTCTTTATAGGTAATAAGATGAGTTGTTCTGTTCTCAGTGAAAATTTCAAAGGAGACAAAGCCTTTTTGACCTTGTTTATATATTTATATTTCGTTTTCTGATCCACAGGTCATAATCTGAAAGAAGATGTTCTAACCAATTCCTTCCTAGCTTGTGCAACCCCATAAACTTCATCTCTCGTCATGATTGATAACTGGGTTGGTATCAGGTTTAACCATGAATCATGATTTGTTTGAATCTGAATCTTGAAGGTGGTATTGGACATAATATTTCAAATCCTAGATCAAGTTCTGAGATATCAGCCTGGCACACCAAGATTTGCAGATTTGATATTATTCAATAGACTTGAGAAAGGAGTTATTCTCACATTTTTATTGTTAGTGAATCTTATATTTCCTTCTCCATTGGCTGGATGTGGAATTTTATGAAGTACTTTACTTTGAGTTTTGATTTTGGTCATTGGATGACCTAAAAATCTACAAATAAATAAAAAAAAATCCTACGTGATGAGTCATGACTTTCCTACTTCAGTGTTTAATAATTAAATGATAAACATAATCACACAAATCAATGGCTGTGAACAAAAACACTCCTTTGTAGCGATACACGATCTGAATCTAAAATTATGATGTATTGATGAATTAAGAGGTAAAAATTTGGGTGTGTAGGCAGGTTTGGGTTCATTCCTGAATCTGCACAACTCAACCCGAGGTATTTTGGTAGTTCAAATTGAGTGATGAAATTGGCATGGATAAATGTGGCTTGCAATGTCTACAGTTTGATTTAAGGGTTTGAGAATTTTAATCTGCATAACTGAAACTTGTCCAAACAAACTTCAGAGCTCTATGCTCTCAGGGTTGTACTCCCTTCCATGTTGTCATCTGCTCCTTGAAATGTTTGAAATTCGATTTAAACTGTCTGAAGATTTGCACTGCAGTTATTGGAGAAGGAAATGATTTGGAATTTTTTTTTTTTTTCAAAACCAAGGTAATCTTAAATCAAGCCTAAGGGGATAGGTGTGAGATGATTTAAAAGCCACCCAAATCACAAAATTCTATCCAATGTACAATAGTGCCTTGAAATTTTGTGTCTTTTCCTTTGGTTTTACTAAGGTGGCGTTTGGTTTGCAAAATTATTTATTTCCAGAAATCTTAACATTTTCATAAATGTGATTCATAGAAATATAATTCTCGAAAATATTACATTACCATGTTTGGTTCAATTAGAAAGATTTTTAGAAATATTACAATAATATATTTTAATCGATTTGTATGTTTTTAAAAATATTGATAAATTGTATCCTCATTGAAAATTGAATAATCAACACTGGAAAGTTAACCAATGAAGGATGGTATATGATGGTTAACAGTGGAACATAATAATGAGCGGTGATTAATGATGATGAGTGGTGGTTAACGATGGTGGGTAGTGGTTAACGACGAAAAATAATGGTGGACGATAGTCAATGGAGGTTGGTGATAGTGGGTGGTGGTCAATAATAGAAGGTGGTGGGCGATAGGTGGCAGTGGTGGTAGTCAATGACAGTAGATGATAATGGTCAATAATCAATAATAGTGGGTGATTGTTGACAGTAGTTAATGATGATAGACGGTGATCAATGATGGTGGATAGTGATCAATAGCGGTGAGTAATGGTGGGAGATGGTCAACAATTACCAATGGTGATAAGTTGAGGTAATAATACATTAATAGAAGGACGTGCAAAATAATCTTTTTATATGATTAAAGTATTCCCGTGTCATGGGAATATAAAATACTTACCTCCCTCATCGTAATATTTGATAGGAATATTAGGTTAAAAATATTCCCGACAATGTGAACATTCCCAAGTAAATTACTCGAAAATTTGAATCAAATATAGGAATCTAACATTCCCTTAAAATATTCACGAGAATGTGAAGAAGATTCCATAAATTAAACATCACCTAAAGTGATGGAAAAATGTCTTACGTAGAAATAATTTTATTTATTTATATTTATAGATATAAAATATTACAATAAAAGAAATTTTTTTATTTGTTCAATATTATATATAGAAAATATGATAGAAAGTATCTATTATTTTAAAGAGGAAGCTATTTTCTCTTGTTATTATGATATCATATATTATTTTATTATTTATAAAGTATATAAGTAACATAAAAATTATATCATATACAAAATAAATAAAATATTTTTGCAAAAAAATATCCTTTCGAGAAAACCAAATGGAGCCTTCCAGTGTGTGTATGAATGTGTGTGTGTGTGTGTGTGTGTGTGTGTTGAGTTTTTCTTGGAAGTTACTTTGTTTGTAGGTGGATCCTTGTGTGTGTGTGTGTGTGTGTGTGTGTGTGTGTGTGTGTGTGTGTGTGTGTGTGTGTGTGTGTTGAGTTTTTCTTGGAAGTTACTTTGTTTGTAGGTGGATCCTTTTTTAGTATCCCATGTAAAAGAGCTGTTTTGGTTCCAACTGGCTCATAATGTAACCAAAGATTCTGTCATCAATTAATTTCAGCACTTAACTTGGCCAGTCCATGTGATCTGGTTTTTGAAGCCACTTTGCGGCATCATATGAAATGGATATGCAGTCAAAAAGAGGAAAAGTGTGAAATTGGAAAGAGTTTGTGAATTAATAAAACAAGGAAAAGAGCAAAGGGAAATGTGCATAGCAAGATGCTTCCGCTCCTCATCATATTCTTTGCTTCATAAAGCTCCAACATCGGCATACCATACACCGCCTCTGTCCATTTCTACTCTCCTTTGTGTTCCATCATGATCTGTCCGAGTTCTAAGAGCTTTGTTAAATTCATATTTTTTGCAATCATATTTTATTGGAAAAAAATTTAAATTACTTTCTTTTAACTTTGACATAGTTTCATTTAATTTTTATAAATTATTAATTCTTATAATCAATCTCTTTTAACTTTAAAATAATTATATTTAACACTAAATATTCATCTTGTAAGCAATTTAAAAGAGCAAACATGCTTAGTTTAATATAAAATTTTATAGAAAAATTAAGCATAGTATGAAAGTCTTATGACTCAAATTTGATAACGATCCAATTTGTGTATTTTTTTTTAGTTAACCTCCCTTTTAGAAGTATTTTGATCATTTTGACATAATTTATTTGTTCAATGCAAGTAGAAAAGACTATTATCATGATCCTTGCATTTTTATTTTTACATTGATATAACACAACGCTTAGCTTCCTCTTGTAATTATAGGAATTATGTTGATGTAATTTACTATTTATCTAAATCAAGGAAACTTATTTTAATAATTAATAGTTTATGAGTGCTAAATACGATTACCTCAAAATTAAAAAGAATAATTTATATTTTTCTCATTTTAATTTACAATCATTCACAAAACGTCCTACTTTTTTTAGTTTAATAGAAAAATGATTGTTCACGTTCCAAGGATCATATATCAAGACTTCTAATCAGGCACAAAATGTGGACACTACAACTAATAATCTTAGTGTGAGAGTGACCACTATCATTGATATCATTAGAAGATCTAAATCTCTCTTAGACTGCCAACAACTTATTTGGGCACAGAAAGTCAAACAACTCCAGCTTATAAACGAAGACAAGAATACACACTACTTTCATACAATGGTAAATGTAAAAAGAGCCAAACACAGGATCCTTACCATCCAAGATCAAGATGGGTGTGTCCTGACTGATTCCCATAATATTAAGGCTGATGCAATCTACCACTTCTAGTCCCTTTTCAGACCCTAGTAAATACCTAATCACATGGTTCAATTTCTCCTGCCAATCTCTAAATTGACTACAAGACACAAATATCTCTTGCTTCAACCTTTTTAATATGGGAATTAGAATAAGTCATTAAAGACATTCCTACAAACAATGTACCAGGCCAAATGGCTTCACAGGTGGATTCTTCCAACACTTCTGGAGCCCAGTGGAGAAGGATGTGTTAAGTATGATCTTCTCCTTCTTGGACAGAGGTTTCCTTCTCAAATCCTTTAATGAGACACTTATAGCACTCATTCTTAAATGCTAAACTCAATCATCTTTCTTAGACTACAGGCCTATCAACCTTTGCAATGTGATCTATAAGTTTATTTCAAAATTTTTAGTACTAAGGTTATAACCAATTCTATAGGAAGTAATATTCCCATTTTAGAATGCATTTATTAGAGGCAGACTCATAACCGACAACATCATGATAGCAACTAAGATCATGCATTGCATAAACCACAGCAAAGGCAGAAGCATCATTGGGCAGCCCTAAAAATGGACTTTCATAAAGTCTATGACACCATCTCTTGGCAATTTATCCGTATGGTCTTGCGGCAAATGAAATTCCCCACTAGCTAGATACAGATTCTAATGCAATGCATCACTACTATCACATATAAAGTCTTTATTAATGGGAAACCTACAAATAGTTTCTTTTCTCAATGTGGCTTAAGGCAAGGAAATCCCTTTGCCTCTTACCTTTTCATCATTTGCACTAATATATTATCTATTATGCTTAATGAAGCCAAGAACAGCAAAGATATCCAAGGGATTAAGCAAGTAAGAAGGGCATATGAGATTAGTCACCTCTTCTATGTAGATGACTTCCTTCTATTCTTCAAAGCTTCCTTCCATTCCTGCAATAAGGTGAAATGACTGCTCCATAATTTCTCTCTATTGTTTGGGCTAACACTGAAACCATTGAAATCAACAATCAAGTATAGTCTAAGTATCCTAGGAGGTTCAGACAAATCATGACTGGAATAGTAGGAGTCAAACAAGTATTCACCATTGACAAATATCTAGGCACTTATATAGATGGGCATCCAGACAAAAAGACCATATAGAAAGAGATCCCTGATAAGATCTATAGAAAGCTGTAAGGATGAAATGCCAACATGTTATCTCAGGCTGCAAGGCTTATTCTCTACAAAAGTGTCATAAACTCCATATCTACTTTCCAAATGTTCACTATTGTGCTATCTAAAAACTATCAGCAAAAGATTGAGCAAATTATCAAGAAATTTTAGAGGAAAGGTAATTCAAATAGAAATGATGTCCACTTAATATCTTGCGATGTGCTTTCTACTTAGTTGGCCATAAGAGGCATAGGGCTCAAGAGAATGCTAGAATTCAACCAAGCTCTTACATGCAAGCAGGTATAGAGAATCATTTCTCAAGGAACCTCTTTATTAGCTTAAACTTCCACAACTAAATATGGTAAAGGAGGCATAGAAAGCATATTCCAAACCCTATCTAACCCAACCTAGAGATGGAGGAATGTCATTGCTAGTGCTAGCTTGATCCAATACCACTTAAATGGCAAGTGGGGAATAGGCAATCTATCAACACCAAAGGACCTTATTGGAAAATAGCAGCTGGTCCATTACTTCCAAGCCTACAAGTAGTTAGTGACCTTTTTAACAAAGCATCCAAGAAGGGGGATGTGCAAAAACTTCAAGCAATATCTCCCCCTCCTCTAGTTGTCCACATCTCTCAAATCCTTATCTCAATAACAGGGACCCTTGATTGGCTAGCCTAGACTGCATCAACCATTGGCTTATATACAGTCTACAAAGGTTACTAACTTCCTACTTAACCTCTAACTCCACAAATCACTGACTTCTCATGGGAAAAGCTTTGGAAGTTGTATCTTCCACCTAGAATAAAAATCTTCCTTTGGAAACTATGCAGTCACATTCTACCAAGTGCAGAATTCCTATATTATAGACACATTGAGCTTCCCTCCCTTTATGCACTTTGTAGACTCTAAAATGAGACTTCTCAGCATCTATTCATTTTTTGCCCTTTTGCCAAAACTCTTTGGTTTTGATCTCCACTTACTGTGAGACCAAAGCATTTACAGCCACTGGGTGTGGTCCATTGGATCAAAACTTGCATTCTGCAAGGATACTCAATTCCTTAGATGCATGACCAACTTACACATCATTTGATCCTTATTCTTTACACTATATGGTTTTGGATGAATAGAGTGATCTTCCATGGAGAATCTCCTAACCCATGTGTTGCCTTGAAAAGGCTACAAAGTTTCACGACAGACACTACTCACATACAAGCCAATGTTACAACTTGCCACATTTCAGACAACTTCAATGCAAGCATACTAACTACATTCACTAGGAACCTTCCTCATCAGATGGCCATCTAAGTCTAGCACTCCCTTTTCAATTTTAATCACAATAACTATAAATTTAGATGCTATCAAATAGCAGCGAGGGAAGGCAAAAATGAGATCATCAAGGGCTTCTTCATTCTTCTTAGCTCAGCCTCAAACAACACATCCTCTTCCAAATTCTCAGACATCTCCTTACAGACACCCCTGTCACTACTACAGCAAGCATATTCTTGGGAATGCCTTTTGTGACTCAATTTTATTAATCCATCATTCTAAAAAAGCTCCTTCACATTTTCGAGTCCTGTTGCTTTGCTTAGGAACTTTCACTCTTTCCAAATAGAGTTAGCGTCGCTAATATAGAAACTTCCTTGTTTGATTAAACATGCTTTACTAATCTTAAGTGTATATAAATGGTATTTTTTTGTCCAGTTTCAACGGTCTATTTCGTGTAATGAAAAAGAAAAAAAAAATCTAAAGCTCTTATTTGTTTAAATTGTTTCTTAATCTTCTCCCTATAAGTTTGACAATTATTAGCTTTGGCCTTTCTTATAAAGTAACAGTACTGCACCACATCTTGAATTTATAGATACCATTTTTTTATTGTATTATCTCACAAATTTTGAAATTTAGTTGGGGTGGTTTAAGTTTCACAATAAAAAATCCTCACATTTTTATGCATAATTCAGTCTTAAGAGGGATCCCATAATAAATAGTTAATCAATACTAATATGTAAATTGTGAGAGATTTTGATTGACACTAGTATCTATTTCATGTAAAATTATATTTTGGATCATGTTTGCTGTTACTTAAAAGGATAGACAGTATTGATATGATCTTTTGTAATTTTTTTATAAAATTTTAAATATTTTTTGGTGAACCTATAATTAATGAAATTATAATTTTGTATAAAAAAAAAACAAGCCATTTACACAAACAAATTAAATGACAATAGATCCGGCGTTATCTAAGAAGATAAGTCTTATCATTGCACAAGTGGGTATTAATTTTTGCACACAGCTGAGATTAAAGTGCCTTTGCTCGGTCTTCAATTTCAATGTACTTGCTGAATATTCAAACTTCTGTTTCGTTAAAGACTGAAGCTAACTATAGGTTTCTCAAACAAGCATTCGTTAAAAAAATTGCAAATGTTTTCCTTAATTAGCTTTTTGAAAAGCCTTGCAGCACAGTTTTATTGAATCATTGCTACCCATTTTGTCAAATGATGTACTCATTAAAATGTTCATACATATCTGTTATTAATCAATTATGTGTCATACATTTTATTAGAGACACTTTAAATTTATTTTTCTCATAAATTATAAAATCCACAATTCTATAAATATTTTGTTTATTAAAGGACAGATATAATACACTCTTAAACATTTCTCTTTCTTAAAAAGAGAAAAAAAAATGTAACATGAAATTTTAATACTAGTCAATCATGTGGTATTATGCCTCAGTCACAAGAAAAAAAAATGTATATTCAAAATGTTATAATTGTAAAACATCTACACTGACTCATATACCATTGATTCAAAGTGATTTAACTTACATTCTGTGAATTAAAAGCTTTTTAATCATCAAAGAATTTTGACTATCAACGTTTAAAGTATCTACTTACGTTATAAGATTCACTTTTACCCCTGGCTTGGTAAGGGAGGAAAAAAACTAGAGGAAAGAAAAGGAGAAGAAAAAAAAAGAGACTTTTATTGATCGGTAGAAAAGAAAATGTAAGAAAAGAAAAGAAAAATTTATTGATTGGTTGAAAAAAAAAAAGAAAGAAAAAGAGAAGAAAAAAAATACATATTATAGTAATATGAAAAAATAATATAAAAATAATATTTAATCAATAAAATATTTCTATTTTTGAAAATTTTTAATTATAATTATAAATAAATAAGCAATTTCCATGTCAAAAATATTTTTTTGACAAAATAAATAAATTTAAAAATAATAATCTTAAAACATAAATGTAATTAAGTAACACTGTCAACACAAATCTTTTTTTTTTTTTAATACAAATCCTTCTAAATCTCTAAACTAACCAAATCTCAATTTTATTGACCTGACTTTTGAAAATCTAATTAAAAATTGGTCTACTTGGAAATGAAGCAAAATAAAAACTGCTTGCTTAAATAAAAAAAAAAAAAGAAAAAGAAAAGCGTGTGTAATTAATTCTACTTGAGTGGAGGTGAATTTTAATTTATTTCATTGATAGATTGAGAAACCAATATTAATACACGTTAGGATAAATCCAACTACAATACCAGATCCTATAATTATAAATAAGGGAATCTTATTTCATAATCCTACTAGCTAGTAGGTCATTCCTCCGCTTCAACTGAGCAATTGTTCTCAGCGGATTATTTTTATCAAACCTGCATTACAAAAATCCAAAAAAGGATAAAAGCTAGTAAATAACCATTTTATATCCAATTGCATTTGTTCAG
>JANHAO010026385.1:0-11102 GCA_026873985.1 Saraca asoca | reverse complement strand
TTCATATTTTTATTTAATATTTAATAAATAAAATATTTTTTATTTTTATTATTTTATAATTATTAATATAAGTAAATTAGATTATAATTATTTTTTTTTTTTTCAGTTCCCACCCGAACCCCTCACATTTTCATTTAGGAAATTTTTTATTTTTATTAACACCCCCCATGCTTATGCACCAAGCAATCCAAAAGGCTTCTCACGGAAGCAAACCCGGAAGGCCACAGAAGGTGTGTGCAGAAGGGCAAAACAAGAAAAAAAAATTGAAGAGCTTATAAGCTGTTCAGACGCTACTTCAAGTAGCGTATGAAAAAAAGCTATAAACTATAAGTTTTAAGTTATAAGCTAATTTAATAAATTTCTTTACCAAACAGTGAAACAAACTTATAAACTCTAAACTATAAGTTATAAACTAACTTAAAACCTTATCAAACACACTCTTAATGATTAGTTGGATCCTAACCCATTTCGATAAATTTGAAAATTCACTTTGCACTGACCGCCGAGCATTGCTTTAAACGGTGTCGTTTAGTCGAACGTTGAGGTTACTTCTACTACGTTCCACTGTATTTCTATCGCGTGCTAGCTCCTTTACTTCCCTTGACTCCCAGTCATTCGGCTGATGGTCTGTTGCTCCTACAATCACAATGAGACAACACAAGTTATCAAATGTCAACACTAAAAGGCGACCCACGATTCTGTTTTTGCTGTGTGCTGTTGCATTCTTCTCGCTGCTAGTTTTCGCTATCCAATCCTCCTTTGCAGGTAATCATCACACAGGGATGCTCAATTCAACTCGAAGTTGAATCATGACCACTGATTGTTAGATCCCCTTAATTCAGCTTTCATGTTGTTTAAAATTCAAATTGCATTTTCAGGGTCTCTGAAATCAGATCGCAACAGAGAAACAATTCGCATACTATCTGATTTTCAGTTAAGTGTTCAACAATGCGTGGTAAGCATAGATTATCTTGCTTATTACAACTTAACCTTCGATCTGACGTTGTAAATTTTAATATTTTTCCATTTGCTTTCTTTCAACTAGTCTACTTTGATTTGCTTCCCTAGTCAAGGCATCTGAAATTAACTGTATTCCTGTATAAGATATTTTTTCATGTTATGCCCAAAATTATTTATCTGAGTATCAATTTGTGATGCTCACTAAGTAGTAAAATTTTTCAGTGCAGCTTAATCTGTTTATTGATGCAATCATTTAATAAAGTTCAAAGTTATTATACATTTGGAAAATGATGGATGCATACTATTGAGAAAATTGATTGGTGGCAGTGAGATTTCGGGTGCTTGGTGGTAGGAGTAAGAATGGGAAGCTAAAGAAGATGGAGAGGTAGAAAATTGCAATGTATTCGTGTTTACATTGTGTTCAAGCACATTGCCATCTTCCACCTGCCCATTTTTACTCCTAGCAAGCTGACCTTTAATGATAAAATGGTGAGTGTAAGTGAAGGTGTGAAAAGGATGTGCAAATAGCATCATTCTATAGTCTATACATCTTTGTACTTTGAGAAAACTGTGCTAAGTTATATCTGGTTAAAACCTGAGCAGTGAGTATTTACATACATTGATTTTCAAATTGCATTGTTTTAGTTGTCTGTCAATCTATAGTAATCATGGAATTGAAAGCAGGCAAACAGGGGGCTTGGACTCACTGCTCATATTATTGATCACTGCAAATTGATCCTTAAATTCCCTGAAGGCACCAACAGTACCTGGGTCTGACTTCTATCCCCTCACCTCATCCATTGATTCAATGATCAAGACTAGCGAAGTGCTGATTGTTACTCCTTTTGTTATAAATGGTTGCAGTACAATGAGCAGTTTAAAATCTTTGAGCCTTTGGAGTACAAGTATGATGTGTGTGAAACAATTCTATTGTGGGAGCAGGTGGGTTTCCATCCTTTTGCCCCCAAGTTGAATTGTATTCCAGTTTGGTACTTTTACCGACATGTTGAAATATTGCAGTACCGTAACATGACTACAGTTTTGACCCCAGAATATCTAGATTCTCGTCCTGATGGTTGGTTAGATTATGCTGCGAAAAGGATAGCACAATTGTATGACTCTCAGAATGACTTCTCTGATTTGTTCATGTCATTTGTTATGTGGTTTTTTCAGATTGTTTTGATGTGAGCACCTCGCTATGAAGCAAGTCACTCACAGTACTTTTCCTTTCCCTTCTTTTTTCATAGAGGAGCAGACAAGTGCTACAATAAAACCCTATGTGAAGAACACCTCAACATATTATTGCCAGCAAAACCCCCCTTTCATCCACGTCAGTTCCGCACATGTGCTGTTGTTGGAAATTCTGGAGATCTTTTGAAGACTGAATTTGGGCAAGAAATTGATAGTCATGACGCTGTTTTCCGAGATAATGAGGCCCCTGTTAATGAGGTGCGCCTGCTAATTTACTAGTAAAAGTTTCCATCTATTAAATGCTAGGCTAGATTTGTATAGCTGATCCATAATAAGTGATGGTATAAGACAAGACTAAGATTCTCTTCACAACCTATTAGACAATGCTCTTATATGAGAGTGAGATGAGTGAATGATGGTCATAATATCTTATATTGATGGTTAGGATAACAACATAACTAAAGGTCACATGATCACTTAAAAAAGTCACATGACTTTTGTTTTAATCCTGGTCATCAATACAAGATCTAATGATCATGATTCACTCCTCTTACTCTCATATAAGAGCAGTACTCTCAGTTAATATGCCCCCTATTGGCAAGGTAAAGAGAAACAGTGCGAGACATTTGAACAAAAATATATTGAAGTTGAACAAAAATAAAAGATTTAAAAGACAATAATTTCACAAAAAAAAAAAAGTTACAATTTCTTAATACCTGCTAGCTATGATCAAAGATCAAATACCATTTAAGAAAAATTATAGCCTTAAAAGGATAAAATTAAAATAAAAATAGGGATATAAGAGTAAAGAGTTTAAAAGTTTTACCTTTTTTTATTCCACTATTTTTATTGAACAATGGTAAGAGGATAATTTTGTAACTCTAACTATAAAACCTTAAAGCTGTCTTGGGTCTCTTCTAATGGTAGTCAATAGTACACGGATTTTTTTATGCTCAAGTGAAGAATGAAAGAAAAGTGAATAGAGGGAAGGAAAAGGGACCGAAGGGACAAGAAAGATGAAAGAGGAAGTAACTGGACTCAGTAAAATATTTAAACTTTGCTCTTCTTTGACATGGAAAAATTCTTAGGTAAACATTGTCTATGGAAGAATCACTCACTTGTACTCAAAATTATCAGATAAGTGGGTTTATAATTTATTATTTTTTCCTGTCTGAAGTGCTATCTTATTAAATATATAAAAAGTAGTGAGTCATTTAAAGTCTTTCTTTGTATATTTATTTTTTGGGGCAGGGGGCCAAGATAAAGGAAATTTTTATTGGCAAATATGCATACTACTAAAAAAAGTTTAAAATTGAGTCTAAAGTGCAGTCTGATGTGTTTGATTGAAGATCTGCTTAAATGATAATAATAACTACGAAGTACCTACTTCTGGCTCTGTATGTTTGTGTAGAAATATGCCAAGTACGTTGGTCTCAAGAGGGATTTCCGTCTAGTTGTAAGGGGTGCTGCTCGTAACATGGTCACAATTCTAAATGGATCTGGTAAGTTATTGTTCTTGAAATTGTTAGAAAGTAATAGTAGTAATTAGGATATCAGGTTATGTTATGGGCTTAGATTATGTTACTTGTAGTGCATCCAAAGTTCAGAGTAGGAGCTTTGTATAAATAGAGTACTAGGATTAAATCTTATATAAAATTTGGCCTGTCATATTTCTTTCAATAATATTATCAGTGTTCTCTTCCTAATTCTCTTTAGCCTTTTCTTACTTCTTCCCTTCTTAACCCAAATTATTTTCTCAACAAAAATATGTAAATAAAAATCTTAAACATCAATTGAAATCTAGCAGTTGAAAGTTTTGATTACAATAAGTTTAATTGAGAATCTATTCAATATCCCTGTAATTTGCTTTGCTAATCCAGGTTAGAATCATGGGGATTGACAAGTAGATAGTATCTACTGTTTTATTACACTTCATTTTAGTTCTGCCTTCGTTGTATCTGTTAATGCATGCAGTATACATAATAAACAAGAAAGGTAAAAGTTTAGTTGTCTTTCCCAGATGACGAGGTACTCATAATTAAAAGTGTGACACATAGGGACTTCAATGCAATGATTGAGGTGAGAATCTATGCTTGAAAAGTTATTTAATTGATGTTTTCTGTATATAAATTAGTTGCAGCGGATTGTAACTGAGACTTTATTAATCAATTTGTCGTCCTCCTTTTACACTACTTTTTTATTTCAGACTATCCCAAATCCAGTCTACCTCTTCCAGGGTATTGTGCTTCGTCGAGGTGCCAAAGGAACTGGAATGAAATCTGTTGAATTGGCTCTCTCCATGTGTGATATTGTTGACATATATGGTTTCACTGTTGATCCTGGATATACTGAATGGTTGGTTCCTCTATTTGGATTTTAGGTTGATATAATCATAGTTGACAGCTTATATTCTTGGTGTATGCACCTAAGTCCTTTAATGGATTAAAGAACTTAATTACAAAGAATGGAAGACATTAAAAATGTGGAGGATAAAATAGATTCATTGTTGTCATTTTCTTCTCTCTGACTGTTCAATTTCTTCACTGATACCAGGTGTTCTTCATGTTATTACATGTGAGCTGTAGTGCTGACTAATTTGCCTTTTTATTTCCTATTGTTATTTTTCTCGTAGGACAAGATATTTCTCTACTTCTAGGAAGGGACACAATCCACTTCAAGGAAGAGCATACTACCAGCTTCTAGAATGTCTTGGGGTATTTTTATTAATCAAAAATTTTTCACAAAAGAGACTAACTACATGTGTTCCTTTGTGTATGACATAAAGTTTAATTGCCAGGTAATCAGGATCCATTCCCCCATGAGATCTAAGAGAAGGCAAGACTGGTCAGATGTGCCAAGTTGGGACGTGATAAGCAAAGCTCATGCAGCAGCATTGCTCTTAAAGAGAAGTCAAGTTGGTCCAGTTGGTGATTTGGGGCAGTTTGGGAGTTGTAAGGTGTGGGGTAATGTAGATCCAGACAAAACCGGGCCTGTCTCAGGATCTCCAAATATGAGTGATGTCAGGAAGAATTCAAACTATAATAAATGGGAAATTATGCCTTTTGAAAGCATAAGGAAAGAAGCACAGGATCACTATATGGAGATGCAAGGGGTGTCTCTATACAAAATGGATGGTAATAAGTTGGAAGATCTAGTTTGTGTCAGACATTCCTTAAAATCTGAGGCATAAATGTTGTTATCTGTGGTGTCTCTTATTCTTGTGCTCTGGTCAGACGCATGTGACTCTATTGTGGAGACCTTGGATAAAATGAGACTTCTCTGAAGGCTAGTTCACAATATGTTCTGTAGTTCCTTAAAAGTTTCACTCTTTCAGCGAACATTCTGGTTGTAGCAGCATAGCAAGAATCTGAACTCCTTCAAGGAAAAATGAGGCAATTATTATGCATAACCTCGATGATCTTGATGGTTCTTACTTTGAGGGACATAATGGCAGGGATCTAGAAATCACATTATAGAAACTTTAATTGATAGTAGAAATTTATCATGCCCCTCTTTGAAGTTGGGGGTATAGAATGCTTAGTTGATTGTAAGGTAAACAAATACTCCTGTGTAATGTATTGGTTTAGTTGAAGAAAGATTAATAGGTAAATTATTTTTATTGTGATAATCAAATGGATTGGGATTTGATTTTTCCATGAAATGTAACAATATATAGTTGCTGAGTCATTCTTGCTTTAGCTTTACCCAGATGTTGCTTGGTTGCCTCCTATTATAGGGGTTTTCTCACGTGATATACTTGTTCAACACATCTTGTCGAATTCTACTTTTGCAAATTCTGTAGTAATAATGCAACGCGATTCCCTTGGGGAGTAAGTCTGTAAATTCTTTTAGAATTTTTTTTTTTAAAGATGTCATGAGAAATGTTTGATAGATATTGCCATAACTTGTCGCTAAAATTGAAATTTGTAAGTTTCAGTTTTTCATTTTCCACGAGATCAGTGTTGGAGGATAATATAGATTTGAGTAAAATTATCACTTCTAATTGACATCTATTGCATAAAACAAATAGCCAATATATCTTATTAAAACTTAATTTTCACATTTTGCTTTATCACATAGTCGGAGGATTTGAACAGACATCCTTTAATTTTTTAAGAGAAGAACGTGACCTTGCTTCAAATAATGCAAGAGTTAATTAAATAGAGTGAAACAATAAATTGGGATTCATTTAATTTTTGAGAGATTTGCATTCTCTCATTTTTTGTTTTTTTGGTCATATTTTTATAAAGTTGAAAAGAGGTAAATACGAGAGTTTTGTGAGTTTCATTACATATAAAAGAAAATTTCAAAATTCTATTATTTATCTTTCTCTCTCCAACATAAGAAGAATATGATAAAAAAATATAAAAAAAAAACTAAATTCATTTTCCTTGGTATTGACACGAAAGAAGAGGAAAAGCTGGGTTGGGGGTTATCAAAAACAATAGTTACACAGTTAAAAGTGCTTACTTACGTCTGATTAGGGTAGAAAGTAGAAACAGTCAAGGAGAGGATTTTGGGTGGGATTTCTAGAATTCAATTTTTTACATGGCTATGTGTTTCTAAAAGAGTTCTGAACAGGGAACTTCTCACTCAAAGGAGAATACTGGTATGCCCTACGTGTGTGATGTGTCATACATTTCAAGGGAGTGCTATTCCTCCTTGTCTTTCTGGCGTTCTATCCCTTATCCCCCTGATTGTTCTGTTGTCTTTGACTTGGATTTTTCCTCTTGGATTAAGGTTAGGCTAACACTTCAATACCAACAATGTTACGTACATTCTTAAGCTAATGGATTCCACTTTATTTGAATATAATCTAATGGTACATATGCCTGTGCTATGCATTTATATATTTATAGGTTAAAATATAATTTTACTCCCTTAACTTTTATACAAATTTCATTTTTGTCTCTTAAAAATTAGATTAAATAATTTTATCCTCAAACTTTTAAAAAGTACATAATATTACTTGCAATAGTAACTGTTATATACGAAAAGTGGTCTCGCGAGAACAAGTCCCCAAGCGCAACCAAGATCAAGTTCCTCGCTTCGACGGAGAGCTTTCGACAAGCCTCGCTTCGTCCACCAGAAAGTGGCATAGCGAGGTAACCTCGGTATCCTTCCTGAAGCCAGCCTCGCCTCGTCCATAATAAGGTGGAGACACAGCGAGACAATGAGGGAGCCACAAGGCTCGTAGCCATACCAAGCTCGCCACAGCAGTCTCCCTGACGCCCCTGAGCCAAGGATTCCCGCTTGGGATGCCCAGCACCTCGCTTGGCGCAACGACACCTAGCAACAGACACAGCTAGACACAAGTCTACCACCGATCAGAGGGGACCACCTCGCAGCCTACATTCTGCAGTAGCCGAATTATAGGCCCTTTGTTGTTTCTTCTCATTTATAGCTGATGTAACACCACTGTAGCTGGTAATTAATACATGTAACTCCTCCTTCCTCTATAAATAGGATTGCATTGTTAGAAGAGGGAGGAAGAGGAAGTCTTGTAAGCAGAAACTCTGCAAATTACTTTCGATACATCAATAAAAGCTTTGTCGTGGACGTAGGGTCCGGTACCGTCCGGATTTAGCCGAACCACGTTAAACCCTATGTCTTTTTCCCAACTCTTCCCTTCATCTTCGTCTATTCTGCTGTTCAGTTATATCTGAATCAGATACAGGCCTGAGATCCCGAAGAATCCCCCCGTTGGCCAGATTTTGGAGCATATCCTAAATCTGACGTCAACATTTTGGCGCTGCCTGTGGGGATCTCATCTATTCCAGTTCATTCCTGCTGCAATGACCAAGGGAAGAGTCACTAGAGCCTCGAATGCATGCCCCCATCCGTCGGATGGCCATGTTTCGACAACAGACTCGTCTGCTGCTCCTGTCATCAAAGCAGCTGTTGGTATCCCTCCAACCAGTTCGATGCAACCGGTTCTCACCGCTAGTGGCGTCAACGGACCACAAACCTGGCTCCAACGTCAAGAGAAACTTGAGCATGTGATGGGAGAATTGACTAAAGCGGTCACGTCATTGGCACAAAATGTGCAGAGACAAGCTGAAACCCAACGCCCGGGCTATCTAAACCAGGGCAACACCCAAGCTCGTTGCTTGCGGGAGCAGACCCCGAGTCATGACCCTCGAGACAACGGAGACCAAAGAGTCTAGCAATTGCCCAGCCGACCCTTTGGGGAGCGGGACCTGTTAGTTGGGGAGCTATTTCAGAAGATGGCTCAATTGGAAGAATGCCTCCGAGCCCCGGGTGATCAATCTCATTGCGTGGAGCGATCGCCACTTTCTGAGGAGATTGAAGGTCTCCCTCTCCCTCTCAAACTTAGAGTCCCCACGATCCTGTTGTACAATGGGGATTTTGACCCGTATGACCATCTGGATGCGTTTAATGTTCAAATGGATTTGCAAACAGCCGACCCCCTAGTTAAGTGTCGGGTTTTTCCAGCCACTTTGGGAGGTGTGCCTTGGGCTTAGTTCAGAAGCCTCCCGACTTGCTCAATCGATAGTTCGGAAGACTGTCAACAGAAGTTCATCAGCCAGTACCAAGCACTGAAGAGGTAGCTCGTCCCCCCTTGTCACCTCGCTATGGTCTTTCAACGCAAGCAGGAGTCGTTGAAGGATTGTATCGCTATATTCAGACTCGAAGCTAATTCGGTAGAGAATCCATCCGAAGAAACCGTGCTGGTCACCATCTCTGCAGGACTTCGCAAAGATGGAAAGCTGTACAAGCGTCTGTATAAATCCCTGGTGAAGGACTTCATCAAGTTCTACGAATGAGCTGTCAAGCAAATCAAATGGGAGGAGACATTCAGCTCTGAAAAGTCAGATAAAAAGGATGAAAAGGCCAACTCCTCTCACAATAAGCGGAGGAGCGACGTGGATCAAGGTGACCCTTCTGTTGAGCGGGCGGCCAACAAACCTAAAAAGCCCAAGGGTGGACGACCCCAGTATTCAGATCGCTATGAATAATTTAGCATTCTGTCAGACTCCCAGGATAGGATCTTCATGACAGAAAGGGACAAGGAAGATTTCTGGGTACCCCTACCCTCCAAAATCCCTTATAGACGGAGAAACTAGGAAGAGTTTTGTGCCTTTCACAACAAGGCTGGTCACGACACATCGAATTGTCGGGCCCTTAGGGAGGCGATCAAGGACTTGATCAGAAAGGGATGCCTAAGGGAGTACGTGGTACACCCCTCAAGACAGCTCCCTCAGCCTTCTCAATGCAATACTAACCAGGAGCCAGGGGCTCAGTCCAAGTTATATTTTGATTTTGTATCTCCGTTGAAAGTTATTTGCCAATTGATTTAATGTCATTTACTGTGCCCCTTTTTGCTTCCGAGTGATAGCAACATCCGCAGCTCTCATGTGGCCCATTTCCCAAACTTTACAAAGGATTTTTTCTGCAAACTATGTCCCTTGGTCTAGTTAAGGCCCCCTTGGAGCTCATTTCAGAGAAAAATAAACTCGCTTAACCAATTGAGCTGTGGGCTCATTGAGGCATAGAGATGCTTAAAATAAACTCGCTTAACTAGTTGAGCTGCGGGCTCGCTGAGGCGTGGAGACGCTCAAAATAAACTCGCTTAACCAGTTGAGCTGTGGGCTCGCTAAGGCGTAGAGACGCTTAAAATAAACTCACTTAACCAGTAGAGATCCGGGCTCGCTGAGGTGTGGAGACGCTCAAAATAAACTCACTTAACCAGTAGAGCTCCAGGCTCACTGAGGCGCGAAGGCGCTCAAAACATACTCATTTAGCCAGCACGACTTCATGCCCACTGAGGTGCGGAGGCACTAAAAAACACTCAACGCTAGCGTGACTCTTGCTGAAGCGTAAAGAATTGACGAATCAATTATTCACCTAGGGCAACAGAGTCTCGCAGCTCCCATGAGATCTCTCTCTTTCACTCACAATAGGCTAAGCAATTATGAAAGTAAGACACAACCGATTTGCAAAAAGAGAAACTCCCTTAATTATCAGAAGTTTACATACAGCGATACGCGGAGCATCCGGTTAAAAGTATTTGAAAGAAGGAAAGCTCATGCAGCAAAATACCTCGTCCAAGCGAGGTAAAATTACATCAAAGAAAGAAGTACAAAAATAATGACAAAAAGCCCTGCGACCCGGCACAACCATTCTGGCAAGAACGGAAGGCTGAACACCAAGCTCGCGCCTGCAGGAAGGAAATAAACTCCTAGTTCCTCCTGCTTATTCCCTCCAGTGCATCCCCCTGAGCTAGGCCAAGAGCAAATCAAAAAGTCATAGCCGTCTGGCCATGGTGCTGCTCCACAAGCAACAGCCGGAGGAGGTGGCCCAAAGTCAGCATAAGATCCCCTAGGAGCACGTCTGGCAAATCCTGCGGCAGAGCCACGTGCAACGAGCTATCCATGTCTCCCGGTTCTCTACAACAGGCCATCCATGTCTCAGCAAGCTTCGTAGGGGTGCTAAATGGGCTTGAAGCCCGCGGACTTCACGGACTGGTCTGCATTTTTTTACGGACTGGACTAGGTGAGGAGTGGTCCGCTTAAAAGCGGGCTTAAACGGACTGGGTCCGCATGGACTGCCGTGTAGACCACAAATAATGCGGACCAGTCTGTGGTCTGTCCGCATATACAGACCCGGATGCCAACCACCCACCCCACCCCAGGCCCAGTACCCATAACCCACCTGAGCCCCTCTCCTCTTCTTAAACTTAGACTTCTTCTCGATGAGTCACTCACTCTCAATCTCGTCATCATCTCGTCTCTCACTCTCTCAGTCTCAGCTCAGAAAACCTAGCCCTAGCAGACAGAAAAAGTGAAAAACCCTCGTCCAATCGTCCTTGACTCCTCAATCCGATTTTGATCTGGACCGTCTAGTGAAGCTCTCACAAGTCACACACCACCAGGCACCGTTCTCTTCTCTCACAGTCACAGACTCACTCCGTTCTCTTTTCTTTTCGT